>JAOTQY010000026.1:3393178-3405010 GCA_026413445.1 Dolichallabes microphthalmus | reverse complement strand
GCTGAAAAATAATTACTCCAGTTAAGTATAGATACCCAAAATTTCTACTTAAGTAAGGTAACGAAGTATTTGTACTTCGTTACTTGACGCCTCTCATCACAGGGCATACACTCACGCTTGTTCACACTACGGTTAATTTGGGAACACCAACTAGCCTAATCTGCAGGTCTTTGGTCTGTGGGAGGAAACCGGAGCACCCAGAGGAAACCCACCATTCACTGGGAGAACATGCAAACCCAGGAGAACGTGCAACCAGAGGAACTGATCCTGGACCCTGGAGGCGCAAGGCAACAATGCCAACCACTAAGCCCCCGTGCCATCAACGTCAAAATAGGTTTAATATAAAATATGTGCTGTTTAAATGATGTAGCATTGTTTAATAGGAAGAAAATGCATTTTAGCTTCTAGGATCAAATGTTATTTGCTATGCATTATAAATCAATCCATGGTTGAAGGGAGCTTGCCATGGAAGAAAGAGAGAAAGGAAAGCAACAAAAAAATAAAAAATGTGCGAAAATCTCACATGTATCCAAACGTCAGAGCGGCCTAATGAACATGTACAGTATACTGTACACACTGTGTTCCAGAGTAACTAGTAGTGCCTTCTCTCCAGAGAATCTCCTTCTCTCCAGAGTTTACTCTATGTATTTTTGTTTCTGGTCTAGTCATGTCCTTGGCTCGTCCAAGGTAGAGGTATTTAATAATCAAATAAAAAAAAAATTCAAAAACATTGATTTTGCTTCTTTTATTAATTATTTCATAAACTCTAAATAGTCTTAATAACATAAAGAACCAAAAAATAATGATAAGAAGTTGTGCACCTCATAACATTAGTTACATCACTGGTTCTTGGTGCTTGGTGGGTTAGGCAAATTGGCATTCCCAATTGCCTCATGCCGATACGTCTTCTGGGATTGGCTCCATGACCCTGTACACAGGATGCAGTGGTATAGACGATGAGTGATTTTAAGTGAATAAAATAAATTACGTTTATAAGTTGTATAAGTTGTAATGTGACAGGTTGAAAAGCCTGTCAATCAAATAGTGTGTGTTATCATGACTAATTCTTACAGTATAAACAATATACTGCAGGCAAAGTGCAGCACAGCTCACAATATGATGTACAACTTTCTAGTCTGACATACTGTATAGTCTTATTGTAATATTTAAAACTTTTCAGGGGTGGTTTAAACCTGGAACCCTTCCCTCTGGCTACGTCTTTGATCATGTCATTGGTCTGTTAGCTGACTGTGTTCACCTGTTCTGTGTTAGTTCAGTGTCTATATGTACCCTGCACTTTCTATGTTTTTTTCGTCTAGACGACGACGATGATTATGATGATTATATTGTCTCTAATAAATACGATGCTTGGTTTGGTCTACATATTGTACTTGACCTGATTGTAGTTTTAAGATAAAACAGATCCTTTATGGTCGGACTCCTGTTATGGGAAGAATTGTTTATTAGGGCAGCGGTGGCTCAGACGGTCAAAGCACTGAGTTACTGATGGGACGGTTGGTAGTGCACCCTATCTGCTCCAGAGGTGCTGTATCATGACTGACCCTATTTACACTGGGATATGTGAAGAAAGAATTTCACTGTGCAGTAATGTATATGTGACGAATAAAGCCTTATCTTAACTTAACACTCTACTTGGTACAAATCCGGACAAAATCATCATGACACAATTTGTTCTGTATTGACATTTCTACAACTTAATCACATTCCCAGGATTGCATTGGTCGGCAAATTAAAACAATCTGCATGCTGATTAACAAAGGAGCTCGGGGTTCTGCTGTGTTTGCATGCACCACTGACACCTCCACCGCAGCGGGAGAGAGGGTGATTAATAATTCTGCTGTAACTGCAGTGTATTGTGGATTTCAGACTGTATGGAGCTGTATAGGAGACCTATTTTCCCATTATTAAATCACACTGTGCCCCAGCAGGTTTTTTTTTTTTTTTTTTTTAACACTCTGACTATCAGATTATTTCCTTTATTAGTTGCAGTTTCGCAACTCATTTAAGGTGGATGTGATCGGCAGTGGTTTTCATTCTAGCTGTCATTTATCCTTCATTTTTAACAATTCATATCATCCAAAAAGAATTTAATAAAACCTTGGACATAATTAATAGAATATCATTAATGCATTGTAGAGATATTTGATCCAGTAATGGGACAATTAATATCAAAAGGTTTACAAAATATATATAGTTTAAAACACAACAGTGATAATGAGCTTTAGGAAAATAAACCATGGCATGCTTGTGAGATATGACCATGACGATATTCAAGTCTTTGTATGTTTTACTCATATTCTCACATTCATCCTTTCGGTTTGGTACCTTTTGGTTGGAGAATCTAAAAGGACTTTTATTGTGTAGATATTTGCATATGTTCAGATCATTAGATAAAGTGAATGAAAAACAGCATAGATTTTTCTTTCTTTTCTTTTTTTTTTTTTATAACAGTACAAAACATGGTATTGGTGCTGAAAAGTATCTCCCCTACCATAGGTGAAAAAGTGAATGTTCGGATATGATCATATAAAACCATTTTTCATAACACAGTACTTTTAATGCTTATTATCTCCCGATCCATGCTTCACTTTTTGTTAAATATGCATACACATTTATATTTTCATTTGCTAAATACAGTTTCACGCCCTTTTATGTCTGTAGTGTCCGGAACTGTTTTGAATTCAAATCTTTCAACGGTCTTAACTGTCGTTCAGATGAAACTCTGCCAATTTAGATTTCACATGAAAAGACATAAACCTGAAAAAGTGTATTATTATAAAATGCTAAATTATTAAAATATTGCAACATGAATTTGACCCCATTACGGACACTACGGACAGTTTTAAGTTTAAAAAAAAAACTATTTAAGCACCAATTTTAACATATGCTTCTAGAAGCTTACACCAATTCTAGTATAAATACTCGTAAAGAAATATGAACAATGTGTATTTTAAGTGATTATTGTTTGAAGCGAGCCTTGGCCTCACACCTCCAGAGTTTGCATGTTCTTCCCATGCTTGGTGGTTTGGGTTTCCTCTGGGTCCTCTGGTTTCCTCTCCCTCTCCAAAGACAGGCGCAGTAGGCTGACATGCACAAGTTTCCAAATCACACCAAAGTGTGTTACTGTATGGATAATGAATGTATGTGTTATATCACGTTGTGACTTTTTTATACTTATTTTTTTTTAACAATGATGTTCTTTCCTGCTCAGGCTATGTGTAGTGGCTGAGCTGTGATATGGCTGAACGGGCCGAGCAGGCCCAGAATTCCCTGCTGCAGCACTGTGTCCACTTCTCCCTCCGCTCCCTGTGGCCCAGTCTGAGCGTCTGATCCTGCCCGGCCCTCCCGCGCGCCCTCCCTGGGCTTCCCAATCACCAGGCCTCCTGGCTTCACTGCGGGCGCACCATGGGAGGATGCCTCTCCAAACCCAAACCAGGTGACACTCTCTCTCTCTCTCTCTCTCTCTCTCACTCCTGCATGCCCCCACCTACCCACAAACCTCAAATCCTGTAATAATTGGCACTTGTTTCTCCGCCTATATATAGGTCGGTCTAACCTGCCCCCCTGTGTGTTGTCGCTTTCATAGCAGGAATTTTAATGCTCTCAATTGCTCTTTGTGTTTCATAGGGATTAGACGGGAATATGAGTGGCAAGTGTTGCACAATGTATCGCTGTTCTGTGTTCTGTTTCTTTTTTTTATATATATATATTTGGAGTTGCTGAAGTGAAAACCATGGTTTCATCTGTCAGTAGGTTCGCTTTTTGAACTGCCAGAGTGTAGGCGCAGGATTTTTAGAAAGCAGTGAGATCAAACAGAGTGAACCTACGCTATGACATCGGATGACTTTTATTATTATTATGATGAACAAAAAAATATCTAAATTTCAGTGCAAGGATATTCAGTAAAAATCAGGAATTTTTTGCACGTTTAACTGAGGTTAGGTTTGTTCACAACAAATTCTGCATATTTTGTTGAATATATTCTCATATACAGTATTATGAGAATTCGCTCTCATCTGTGATTGGGTAGATCTCCACTGCATGTAAAATGCGAGCCAATCCTGTAGCTTGAAGGCGGGACTTGAAAGTTAGTGCTTTTAAGCACAGTTTAGCTAACATCATACAATAAGTTTTTTTTTTTCATTATTAAATGTCAGGATCAGTGTTAGTTTTAAACATGTTTAAACTATGTCTGCCAAATGCTGAAATGTAAAAAGCCACAACACAGTATTGGTGCTGATTTATTTTATTTTTTTGGTATACTATAACACTGAAAATGTGTGTGTCAAAGAAACTACTTTGGAAATTTATGCAATATAGAAGTGACCGATCTTGCGTCCCTAAATATTTCAAGTTGCTATTGCTCTTCTAGCATTTTAGAAGAGATGATTTTATACTGTATGTGACCCGAAAAATGTCAATTTTTCAGCTTTATACTGTCTCGCTTCAAACAATAATCATTTAAAATGCAAATTATTTATATTTCTTTATGAGTATTGATAGTAAAATTGGTGTAAACTTATAGAAGTACAAAGTTAAGTAAAAAAATGTTGCTTAAATAGTTTTTAAGTAAAAACTATTGAAAAATCTGTAGTGTCTGTAACCATGTCAAATTCATGTTGCAGAACCTTAACATATTTATTTTGCATTTTAGAAAAATAGATATTTTTCTGTTTTTTTGTCATTTTATGTCAAATCTAAATTTGCAGAGTTTTATCTGAATGACAGTTAAGATCGTTGAAAGATTTGAATTCTAAAAAGTTCCAGAAACTACAATGTGTTCCTTTAAACTCTTAAATATCATTGTTGCTAATGATGAGGATCAGTTTGCGTCTGCTGTATCTGCTTGTCAAGCAATTCAAGAATTACTGCAAATGGTATCAAAATTGCAAACGAAAAATGTCTTGCTTTACTGGCAGATAATTCCACTAGTTTTTAGTAATTTATTTCTTGAAAGCAGCAAAATGATCTGCCAATAGAACAAGAAATTTTTCGCTTGCAATTTTAGTAACATTTAACTACAAATAAGCTTAATAATCTTTTATTTGGTTTGTTGTAATCTTATTTAAAGA
Organism: Dolichallabes microphthalmus; assembly: GCA_026413445.1. NCBI lineage: Eukaryota > Metazoa > Chordata > Actinopteri > Siluriformes > Clariidae > Dolichallabes > Dolichallabes microphthalmus. The sequence goes on along the minus strand of JAOTQY010000026.1, from coordinate 3,399,917 downwards.
AAGTGTAGATAAATGCAACTATATTCAATATATTTTTTACTTGTTTAGAGATAATTTTGTAATTGTAGTATGCAATATCTCACAATGAAACAAATTATATGTTGTTTTTTTTCTCACTGATATTTTTTCTTCTACATGGTATTTTTTCATGTTTATTTAGGGACTTTATTTTACCAGGCTACATAAAAACATTTTTCAGATTTAACCTGTAATTATTATTTGCATCACACAAATTTCTCAGTCAAAAGAGAAAATAATGGTACTAAGATCTAGAATATTATAGCACTCTGCTACACTATAAAGTTTTGATCAATGTTTTGATATTATTATATAATGACATCACCAAGTCTGAGTGACATCACTGAAGAACTGGACAAGATTTTAAGGTTGAGTTCTTAATCATAGAAAACATTTAGCAAAAAAACAAGCTTCAATCAAATGACCTCATAATACCATGGTGCTCTTAAACTCTCGAATCTGATAGGCCAGGAGATTAATTTTCTATAAAAGTAGTTTTGACAATATTTCTCATTCAAATAAGTTATTCTTTCTATTGTATAGTCACAAGGACCTGTATGGTGGAGGCTCTACATAACCGAAGCCTAATAATAAACAAAAGAAAGTATTGATATTATTTGTTAACATGCTGCTAAAGTTCGAGATATCTGCATTTTTGGAAGGAGTGTCTAGTTTAAAGGCTTCCATTACAGGAAAAAATTGCGTAACAAATTTTCTTGGTAATGGCTTCAGTGGGAAGTTTAGCCTTTTTTCGTCGCGTATACATTGCTGCTTAGTGAAATCCTTTATTTTTCATATTTCCCACCTTTTTTGCTACTAAGCTGGGGTCAGAGCGCAGGATCATCCATTATCCTGGAGCAGACATGGTTAAGGGCCGTGCTCAAGGGCCCATCAGTAACACTCTAAGCCATCACCGCCACTATTATTGTGTTTTTCCACACCACCATGTCTTAGATTTGTACTTATAAAGATATCTGCAGATTTTATTTTGTATTTAATGATCTATCAAGTGAAATAATTGCCTACCCATATGGTATTGCCTTTTGGAACCACTCTTTAGATACATGTACCATTCCATAGCTGTATGTTCACTTTCTCTGTACCTCAAAGTAATTTGGATTTTAGTGAAACCATGCATTTCGATGCAAACTAAAAGCACACTCTATGGCGTATATACTGAAGTGCCGGGTCTCGTTCAGTTGCCACAGTGTCACTAATTATGAAGCATTCTTTCTTCTCCACCGCCGACTCTGTCGTCTCTTATGATTTTCCATTGACTTTAATTAAGCCTCGCTCAGCAGGTGAGAATTCTCTCGGAGATTAAAGCGTAAGACCCTGGGTTCTCAGCACATTTTTCCAACCCGCAAGAGAAAAATCACGCTCCGCACTACAGTAACTGCGATGGAACCACGTTACACAATCATTTTGCAACTTATACAAGAAAAAAAAAAGGTTTATGCATCAACATAGTAAAACTAAGGGCTGAATTGCTTTTTAAGTTAAACAAAATAAGTACAGTAATGGTAACTAATAGTAAACTAATTGGTATGTTTATGATAAACACTTAAAATAGAATCAATTACAAAGTCAGACTGGGGTATAATACCTTTCGAAATATGTTTATTTCAATGTCTACAACATTGGTCGTCTCTAAGAATGACAATAGTTCAATCTCTATACAGTAGCTTGTCACATACTGTGTGTGCTTTAAAAGGAACAAGAAAATGTTCAATCTTTCGCAACTCTTTTGTATTTGTGACGCCTTGGCAGCAGAGGTCAAAGTTGAGCTCACTCTCCTGGAGAAGGAGAAGGAAGCGGAACTAATGTCTCCAAACGGTAAAGCGAGTCCCTTCTCGGAGTGCCGCCCGAATGGTTCACTGGGTCACTGCTCGGATGAGGACTCGTCTGTTCTGCGTCCATCGCACAAACACCGAGACTACATCGAGGCCACAGTGTGCCACGTCAAAGACCTGGAGAACGGACAGTAAGAATCATGTTTTATTTGCATCCTGTTTGCTTTTGAAAATGTATGAAATTATTATCCATAATCAGAAGTCATAAGAAAAGGCCAAGGGGCAAATATTTATGGTATGACATTTAATGCACTGCATAAGGAAGTGTACATTTTTTCATCAAGGTGTAACACAGACAGTTAGACTAGTTTAAAAGTACTGGAGCATTTCTTTACTGGTGTGTGTGTGTGTGTGTGTGTGTGTGTGTGTGTGTGATGGATCTTATAGGATGCGTGAGGTGGACTTGGGGCCGGGTAGAGCTCTGCTCATTAAGGAACATGGAGAATTCTCTGCCATGGGGCACAAATGCCCACACTATGGGGCACCACTGGTTAAGGGTGAGGAAGGTTTTCTAAAATTTCTGCTCTGCAATGGTGCTGAAAGAGCTTTAGAGAGGAAACTGGCTATCCAGAGAGTGCTAACATTTATGGATTAGACGTTAATAGAGCTGAACATTTACTGTACCCTGTGGCAGGAGTTCTGTCTAAGGGACATGTCCGGTGTCCGTGGCATGGAGCCTGTTTCAACATCGCAACCGGAGACATCGAGGACTTCCCAGGCCTGGACAGCCTGCCCACTTTTCAGGTGAAGTTTATCCCAGACTGCCACCAATATTGAGTTCCGCTCAATGTCAGGTCTCTGATATTTAACCTCTTTTTGCCACAGGTCAGAGTTGAAAAGGAGAAGGTGATCATCCGGGCAAACAAACAGGTAAAACACTCTTTCAGTCTGACGTGTGAAGGTTAATTGAGTAAAAGCCGAGATGTACCTTCACGAGCAACTGTTATTGTTACAAATGTGTGTTGCGACAGGCTCTACAGACGCAGAGAAGGACAAAGGCCATGGCCAAGTGCTCAGCCGTCATCAACTCCAGTACAAGCTTTAGCCATGTTCTCATCATCGGATCAGGTTAGAATCCCATACACCTGCTTGGAGAAAATCAGCATCTTAGCAACAAGAAGTTGATGCATTAGTGCATAATCAATGTGCATCAATCAATGTGTATCAATATGTTCTGACAAGTGTGTATCAAATAGTTCACGTGGAGATCAGCGATGTTTGTTTTGGAAAACACTGAAACTGAACTTCAAAGGTTCAAAGACAAGAAGAATATGCCTTTGCTCATCATACTGTGGATATCTGCTGAGCATGGGCTTAGCCCAACTGAAGACTTCTGCTCAACATGGGATATCAGTCAGGGAACGAATTCAGCCCAGCCTGAAGCTTCTCCCAACCAAAAGCTTCTGGGGGTTTGCATTTGCTCAGGGCTCTTTGTCCAACATGCAGTTTCACCCGGCAGATGGTTTCAGGGTGAACATGGGCTTCCATCCAGTATGGTGCTCCTGCCTAACATGAGGCTTTGCCCCACTAGACAATTCTGTCTGAGCAGAGATTTCTGGCCAAAATGGCTTTGATCAAGAGGAGGCTCCTGCCCAACCAAGAGCTTCTGCCCACTGTGTGGCATCATCACCCAGAAGGCATCTGCCCAAATGGTGGTTTCTTCCCAACAAGAGGCTTTGATCAGCAAAAGGGCATATACCCAATTAGGCTCAAGAGAAAGCCTCAAAAGCAGCAAGCTTCTCCCAACCATGAGTTCCGGCAGGAGACAACCAATTCTGCCAGGGACTTCTGCCCAAAGTGGGACATTTCCCAAATAGTCTACCCTGCCTAATGTGCCAGCAGAATGCTTCTGCTCAGCCAGGGGCTTCTGATTAACAGGGGGCGTTGCACAGCCGGAGGCTTCTGCCAAAAATAAGGATGCAGGAAATTTGTGTCCAATATGGATCCTTGCCGAGGAGGGTGCTTCTACCTGGTTGAATGATTTGCCCAGCAGGAGGCTTCTGTCTGACATCATATGAGACAATTTCACATATGAGGGTCTAAATGAAAACATGTTTTTTTCTGGTAGAATTTTGGCCAGTAGAACTGCAGTACATTTCTGGACCAGAGTTACGCTTGCTGACTATCTCATGTTCTCTCTCAGGCCCTGCTGCATTAGTGTGTGCAGAGACGCTGAGACAGGAAGGATTCACTGACCGCATTGTGATGTGCACCATGGACAAACACCCTCCATATGACAGGCCTAAACTGAGTAAGGTTTGTACAGAGTCATTGCAAACCACAGCTCAGTGGAGGAGAGACACATTCCCCTTGGGGTCTGATTAAAAACAAACTGTTCTTACTGCAAATCTTTACTCTATAACCTGCTTTTACACCTAAATGTTTGCTCTAAAATACAGTTCCCAGCTAAAGTAGTTTCTCGTCTGGACTTGGATTTAATTTACACCATTTTCCAGGTTTTCTGCCAACTTGTAGTTGATCACGCAAGACGTGTTTGGCAGCGAAAGTTTGGCTTTTGGTTCCTTGATGATGTCTAGCAAATATGTCTTAGGCTGCATGCAGAGTTTGTAGGTTTAATTTAATTCAACAGAATTTCTTTTCAGTCCAGCTGATCGAAAATAAAAACCATTGGATTCATATATTAGGCAAACATTTGCTTGGTCCTTATACTACAGTGTGTGATAGTGCTTCTTTGTCTTCATAGTCGTTAGAAAGCACAGCTGAGCAGCTACAACTGCGCTCGACCGAGTTCTTCCTGAGTCACGACATCGAACTACTGCTGGAGAAAGAGGTGCAGTTTATCCATCAATGCTTCGAAACTTAAAAAATGCATGATTATTAAATAATTAAGAAAAATTGCTATTTATTTGATATTGTTTTTATATAATCCCACCTTGGGGTCTGTATTCATGGAGTTTGCATTTTCTTCCTGTTCTTGGTGGGATTCCTCTGGGTACTCTGGTTTCCTCCCACAGTCTAAAAACATGCAGATTAGGCGAATTGGTGTCCCCAAATTACCCGTAGTGTGTGAATGAGCACACGAGTGTGTGAGTGAGTATGTCTGTGTGATGAATTGGCACCCCGTCTAGGGTGTACCCTGCCTCGTGCCCAAAGTCTCCTGGGTTAGGCTCTGGGCCCCAAGCGACCCTGTATGCAGGATAAAGCGGTTGAATATTTTCATACAACAGTTATACTAATAAGAAAATTAATATTGAGAAAGTGACATTTTGGGCACGGTAAGGCCAAACGTTCTGTTTATTTCAGCTTTTATTTTTTATGCTTATTTTCTACTTTTCTTTGCAGCATTCATTAGGTGGACAGCAAAGGAAGAAGTTTATTGTACAGGGGGGAACATGTTTCTTTACTGTATATATGACAATAAAACTTGAAACTTGATGATCTCACTAAGACATAGACTGCATCTGTACTAAAATAATATGGATTTTTGTTTTTGTTTTTGGTGAACTGAGATGAAGAGCATGATACACACAGTGAAACATCCCAGTGTCGAGGGGAAGAATCCCTCATGGAATGCCACTCGACCAATCAAATTAGTGGCCCAGAACTACAGAGGTGGCCAAAAGTATTGGGGCAGAAGTCAAATTCAACGTTTTAAAGACAATTGTACAAATTTGTAAAATTATGACACCCAAGATAATAAAAATAATTAGTTACCACAACAAATCCGTATTTATATGACGTCCCTTGTTCTTCAAAACCTGCTGAATCTGGCTGGGACGTAGAGTGAAAAAGACGTCTGCAGTACTCGGCAGGTGTCACTCGCCCAAGTGATTGCTTCCTGAACATTTCCAGAAATTTCCCAATTCACGTCAAATACTTTTTAAAACTAGAATTCCTAAATGTACTGTAGGCATAATAAAAGTCCTGCCACGTATTTGTCCTGTCCATTAACTAAACCGGCTGAGTCTAATTAGCACAACTCTTCAGCCAGATAGGCTGGGGCTAATTAGTGACATCACCTTTTTTCTGCACAGGGAGAATTAATATACATGGCATATGTTTTTTATTACTTGCCCACCACCGTAACTTTTTTATTATTTAAAATAAATAAACCCTTAGAGACAAACTGTGATAGAAAAATAATCAGTGAGGCCATAGTGCGAAGCTTAACGATGCAAAGTAAAAACACTATATTAGAGTACATTAATCCAACTTGTTGATCCATTTAAAAAAGACAAAATAAAACTCCATAAAATATGGTTTAATAAACAAACAAACAAGTAAACAAGCGGTGGATCATTAATTGTACTGGAGCACAAGATTCTTAAAACATGCTATGTACATGTACTGAATACTGAAAAGTAACCTTAAGTCAGTCTAATTGCTATATACCTCTACTGTATTCATGTAAATTCTAACAGTTTCTTTTTTATTATTTTCCCTCTTGCTGATTTTACCTTCTCAGGTTGTGTCAATCGATGTTAAAACAAAGACAGTAATGTTTCAAGATGGTTATAAGATGGAGTACAAGAAACTCTTAATTGCAACAGGAAGCAGGTAAGAACAAAAAAAAAAGTTGGCACAGTTGCTTAGTGGTTTACTCTGTCATCTCGCACCTCCAGGGTTCGAATCACACCTCCGGTTTATATGTGTACAAGTGCTTGGTGGGTGTCCTTCATGTGCTCTGGTTTCCTCACACAGTCCGAAGACATGATCTGTAGTCTGATTGGTGATTACAAATTGCCCGTAGGGTACTGAAGTGTTAACAGAAAAGAAATTCAACATTAAATATTTTAAGTGCTGTATGTCACATCCATCCATCCATTATCTATCTACAGTGGTGTGAAAAACTATTTGCCCCCCTCCTGATTTCTTATTCTTTTGCATGTTTGTCACACAAAATGTTT
>JAOTQY010000026.1:3349952-3361539 GCA_026413445.1 Dolichallabes microphthalmus | reverse complement strand
TGCTGGAGGTGCAGTTCCCGATCCGTACTGACTGAGGCCTTCCGGTCAGAAAGTCCAGGATCCAGTTGCAGAGGGAGATGTTCAGGCCCAACAGGCTCAGCTTCCCGATCAGTTGTTGGGGGATGATAGACATAAGGTGTATGTGTGTGTGTGTATTATAGGGTGGTACATGTACTAAATCAGCAAATAAGTTACAATGTGACTGTCAAAGAATCTACGGTACAAGTACCATCGGTACTACCATAGTACAAATTATTGTTTGTCTTTCTTTTTACCAAGGAGGAATCCAAACTAGTGACGGTATTGACATAGCTTGGTAATGTGTAACTACTGCAGTGATGCCTCTCAGTGAAACAATTGAGTTTTTTTTTCCACCTTAACATAATAGCACAAATACTTTTTATTGCTCTGAATGCTTTAGCTCTTTTCACTGTTTCGCTAGCTAGCTTGCTTAGCCGCTACCTACAAATCTTACAGTTTAAGTTTAACAATTACACAAGCCTGCTATGTAGCTAATTCTGTTTAGCCATTTCACAGAAAAACATTTCGCCAAACACCAGCTAGTTATCTACCAAGCTATTAATAAGCTTATCTACTTGTGGTTAGCTAACAGAATCACAGAATCCTGCAAGCCTCTCATGATAACAGTAACAAGATTTTTAAATATCATGCTAATGCTAATAAGCTACGTTTTTTTTCTGTTCACTATGACACTTTTTTTTTCTTTCTTTTTTTTTTTACACAAAAAGCTAACTAGTAGCTACAGTGCTTCAAGAGCTGTTAGCTGACTAGCCGTCATATGCTACATATTTCCATTGTTTATCTTTCTCCAAATAATGATCTGACAAGCATTTGGTTCAGAGAATATCCATGTTTTCATTTTTTCTTTTTTCAAAAAAGTTTGTACAGACATGTCAGTGAACCCTTGTGAACCTTGTGGTTTTTGTTTTTTTTTTGTTGTTTTTTTCTCTCACATGGGTGACTTAGTCATGTAACGTCAGTTAGCTTCCTAATCTGCATTGCTTACATGTTTTCTTTTGTTTAGTATCACCAGGGCCACCACCCCGTGTGCTCACCGGTCCAAACAACTGGGTGTTTAAATGTTCTGTTTCTCCAGACAGCAGTCTGATTGCATCAGTCTGTAACCTCGACACAGTGAGTACATTTCACAATTACAGTCCGTTTGATAGGACTCTAGACCTTAGGAGGAAGTTGTTTTGGTGGCTTGTCTTGGCTGATCCCTTAAGATTTTAGTGTTGAAAGAACATTTCTACATAAAAAGATTCCATGTATATCCAGAAAAAAACACAAGGGGAGGTCCCTTGTGCTTCCCATCTATAATAGCTAATATAAATATATAATATCTAACAAACATACTAGAACATGTTATAACCTTTGGAAGCCACTGTGGTACCCACTAAGGTTCATGGTATTGTGGTATGCACCATACTACTACCACGGTACTCAATGAAAGGATGTAGTACCTACGCTGCTACTCATCCTATGAGGCCAACCATGTATGAGGTACCACAGTGGTATATATACAGTGGTATATTATAGTATGTCCTATAGTTTAGTAATATTTCATATGGGTCTTTTTAGACCAATAGTTAATGCATAATGTTACTAAAGTTACTACATAAAAATGTATATAATGCTCATTAATAACCTTATTTTATGTATGATTGTAAATGTAAATTAGCTATTAACTTGTTTTCAGTTATATATAATGTTTTATATTTAATATATATTTTTCATATCAGTGAATTTAATATCCAAAATCAATTAAGCTAGTTCCCTTAAAGAAAGGCAGATGTCCTTTGTCCTGATAGAAAGTTTATCTCTGGAGTCTGCGATCCTTCACCTTCGTCAGGAACCTGAAATACGATCATGAGCGTTCCATGGTGTCGTGTGATTTCTCTGCGGACGGAGCGCTGCTTGCGGTTGGGTCGTATCGTGCAGTGACAGGATGGTGGCTGGACCTGTGGGATCCCTACACTGCAGATCACCTGGTTAAAGTGGAGTGAGTGAGCAAGACAGTCGTTAAAGGAGTGGTTTGTCATTTTTAGGGCCTATGATGTGACTCATATTCACAAATAGGATTTAGTTTAATCCCATTTAAGCCACTTTATTTCTCTATTTGTTTCAATTATACAGAATATGTTAAACTAAAAAGCATGTATTTAGCTAGGGAGGTGGAGACAGATACATTGCAAGGAAGTTTTGCAAATCAGTTTAAAACAGTGATTAAAATTATTTAAAATAAAAATATAAAAATATATACTGTATATATTTACAAAAATACAAACCACACCTTTAATACCCAATCCAGACTCATTAATAACAAATATGGCTACTTATAATCAACTGTCTACACATTATCATAATGTTTTCTTTAAAATAAAGATCATGTTATCTATTAAAACAGGAAGTAGTTTGCTCAAGTGTACACCCTCCCACCAGTCTCACTTTCTCCACAGGGAATGTGATCTGTGTGTGTACAGAAATGACAACCTTCTGACGGCTTTGACGTTCTCTCCCGTTTTCCCTCATCTGGCTTTTAAAGACTACAGGTGAGACATCTTTATTAATACAGCATATATACAACCTCTACATCATTACTGACAGTATTTATGTACAGTGCTGTAAAAGACTCGTTGCCAGTTATCGCAAACACTTGATTGCGGTTGTTCCTGCCAAGGATGGCACACCCGGTTATTGGGTTTTGGTGGCAATCACTTTTTCACATACTGTAGATTTGGACATTTCCTTAAATAAACTAAATCATCATTTTGGCTTTATTTATGAATAAAATGTCTTTTTTTCCCTGAAACCTTTTTCTTATCTACATTTTCTAATTCTAAAGCAGCGTCTTGTACCCAGTTCTTGAACCATAATCTTAATCCAGGTGTGTGTGTGTGTGTATATATATATATATATATATATATATATATTATAGTGTATAGCGTACATTTGGGATTAAAACTATGGTGTGGCATGCTGCCATGCCTTCGTTGTCACTGTTCTCAGCATATTTGTTACACGCTGTCCCTTTCTCCTTTTAACGAAAGACTTCCTGCTATTGTTTGACAGGGCGTTACAGATTTGGGACATGGAACAAGACAAACTGGTTTTGGTGTCGGATCGTAAACGGGTCAGCGGACTGTGCTGCGCTTTCCACCCACAAGGCAGCGCCATCGCGACAGGGTAACCCATGGCACTGAAAACAGACTTGGGGTAGCCTAGATAATTTTTTTCCCCAAACCTGATCCTGGAGGACCAGCTGCTTCCCACATTGTAGTGTTTTCTCAGCTCACAGCTCTCCTGATTTAACTAATAAACCAATAAGTCTTTTATGAATAGCCGTAGGTGTTGAGCAGGCAGTTCTCCAGGGTCAGGGATGGGATTCACTGTACTAGACCACATTCCTTAGATTTTTTTTATGTAGCATTAATATTGACTCATGTGAGAGTTGCATCCTGACAATTCAGGTTTTTACAGTGACTCATCTGAATGCCAGTTTCAGGAAATAAATGAAGGTTGAGTCAGCTAAAAGGATGTTAGCTGTCAACATCAAAGTCAAACCACTGATGCAATTTTTCATGAATGAAGGTGTGAAAATGATTGACAGTTACAGTATTGTGATGAGAGACTTTGCCGAAGTAAACCATTTGAATGGTGCAAAAGTTTTAAAGAATTCTTTGTCCAACATACACCGCGTGGAACGTCTGGTCTGTGAAATTCCACGGATAAAATGTCGCCAACTCGTGGAAGAGACACCTCCGTCTGTGGGAACTGTACACAGAGTCATTCATGAACACCACTTGCACATTGCGTGAACTCGCCCTAAGGCATTTACACATGGTTGGGACATTAAAGGAGTTCCTGGGAGGCTAGGACATGAAGCAGGCAGCCTGATCGTGGCTCTGGCGTACTGAGAACTTTCTACCTTGATAGTGTCCGAGCACTAGTGAAACACTGGAATAAGTGCATTATTCGGAGATTATATTAGTCCTGGTTTGACTTGAACATCCTTGAGCAATTTATTGAGATTAAGTAAAAAGTAACGTACTATTCATTTTATCCAAGTATAACTGATATTCCTATGTAAAATGTCGTTATGGATTTAAAAAACATATATATTTATTAGATGCATTTTAATTTTGCGCCATTTATTTTTTAAAGATCAGACAATTTCTCATAGTTCATGTTTCTCAGACAGACAGCGTCGTGTTTATGATGTGGATTTTTTAAATATCAGCAATTTTTCCCTCAAGTGTAGCTCTTTGTATGGTTAATAACTTAACTAGATTTGTTTTTAGCATTTACAATATTCATATTCAGCAATAAAACATACTGTACTTCTAATTTATATAATATAAATTAGCTATAAAATATAAATATAAAAAAAATTCTTATTTACAGAACCTACTTTACTTTAAAGCATTAGTACTTGTAAAAGAATTTTTAGAAGAATTTAAGAAATTGTGGAGGTCGGATTTGTTTGAGTTTTAGTTATATAATTGTTTGTTATAAATGTTTTTTGGTTCCAGGTGTCGAGACGGACACGTAAAGTTTTGGAGAGTTCCTCGTCTGGTTCCCAGCCTGCGGCATTTATGTCGCACCGTGCTCAGGTACTCGGTGTCAACGTTCCAGGTGCAGGCGTTACCTCTCCCAAAGAAAATCCTGGACTTCCTCACATATAGAGACTTTCCTAAGAATAAGATCCTCCGCTGCAGGGAACATTACAGCTGATGAGCTGCTATACGAGACTGCTTTTATTTTAAAGCTTGAAATATATGGCATAAAAAAAAAAATAGATACAGAGAGGAATATAATGAGACTTGTTAAGAAAGACATATTTATTTAAACAATTTTACATTATATATAACTGCTGCTGTAACACTGGTACATTTGAATAGATGTAATGAACTTTATTTTTTTTTTCTGTACACCTACGTTGTGTGGGATTTTTGAGTCTGAAAACAGTTTTGGTGTGCATCTAAGAGAAAGAGACAGACCAAGATTTAACCGGACTAGCCATCATTGACCACCATATCTCTAACCGCCTGGAAAGCAGCCACCATAGAGCTCAGCTGAATCTTCTCACTGGTTCCAGAGGCTAGACGATACCTGAGAGAGAGAGAGATGAAGCAGAATCAATACAGAAAGAGTAAAAGAGAACAGAATGAGCGGATTTGAGAACAAGAGAAACATGAGAGAATGAAAATGCAATAGAAGACAACAAATGAGAGAGAATGAACATGTGAAAGACTAAGAAAACAAAATGAAAAGAGAAATGAGACAGAACAGGCAGAAAGAAAGAGTATGGGAGAACAATTAAAGAGAAAGAATGAAAAAATAATGTGAGGAAAAATGAACAAATCAGAGCGAGGGGATGCAAGAGAGCCAATAAGATCGAAGGACAGAACAGATCAGTGAACAAAAGATATAGTGAGAGAAAAGAGGAGCTTGAGTGTTATAGAACCTCAACCTTCTCACTACTCACTCGATGTCGGCGAGCTTGATCAGCAAACCCATCCGGATCGCCGGAGAAAAGTCCACTGGAGAAGAGCGAGAGGAGAAGAAAAGAGTAGGATTATTTCACCCTCATCATTCATGTGATAGGACAACACGTCTCAACTTCATCTCTTCAGTTTTGCGCTGGAGTAATTAAAGCTTAATACACACCTCACTTTGGCCTCATGTATTCATTTCCATTGTTTGACAGAATGGCTCATTAAAACAGCACAGTCAAGGGGTGTGTGAGTGATTCAGAGATTTAACCATTTTTTTTACCGATGGTTCCATGAAAATTCTTTAGAATGATTTTAACTGAGAGACATGACGACACGGTGTTGGGGGATGCTACTTTTTAAAGTAACTAATTACATTACAAAATTACTGTCATTAAAAAAGTAATCAGTTCCATTACAGCATTACTTTCTGATAAAAGTAACTAGTTTGAGTACTTTTCTATTGCAGAAAATTTTAACTCCTTTGTGTTTCCTCATGCATGTTGTTTTAGTCAAGACCTTTATAATTATTCCGAATAATGGATTACATTTTTGAAAAAGTAACTAAATAACAGTACTGTCATGGACCTAACTCGTTATATCAAAAAAGTAACCCAAGTACTTTGTAACGTGTAACACTCAACACTGGACATAATATAATACTGTATTGAATTACTGAATGTCATAATACACTTGTCGGAGATATCACCAATATGGCAAAATTAATTTTTTTAGGAAATTGAATTGGACTGAAAGGAAGTGTTTTTCCCCCTCTTTCTTTTAAACCAAATATTTAAAATTGTAAAATGAACAGATTTCTTTATTTTTCCTATTTTAAGTGTTACAGATTAGTTAATGTAGGCACCAACAAAGGTTAACAATTAACAAAGGTTAACAATTGACCGCCCCTTGTCTAATTAAAAAAAAAGGATTAAATTTAATGTATACTGTTTATAAAACGTGTGTGTGTGTGTATGTAAAAACTGATCTCAGTTATTTTTTCCAAAGGGTATGCAACCAAATATTAAGTTAAAGGTGCCAATAATTTTGTCCAGCCCATTTTTGGTGTTTTGTGTGACTTGTCAAATTAGCTTTTTTCCTAAACGTGTAAAGCAAAACATGTTTTAATGCAATACTTTTTTGTGAGAAATACTGGACAAATTTCAGGGGTGCCAATAATTTTGGCCATGACACATGGGGTTGGGGCGTGGGAGTACAGTATAAACCATTACATATAGCTGTTTGGAAACAATGATCTGGGGGCGGAGCTTTCTGTACAAGTATGGAAGTACAGTAGGGTAGGGTCAATGATTAAATCATAGATAAATTATATACTTATTTAAATCCAATTACTTGAGGGGGGGATGGGGATAAACCCATAGATGCGATAACCTGGTCATTCAGTACACTCAGGTCATCAGCTGACTTCATTTTTTGCAGTGTAACGTTGCTAAGCCAAGACCTGAGCAACTGAATGCTAACATGATGCTAACAATATTAACATGATTAGCATGTTGCTAGTATGATGCTAACATGAATAGCATACGACTCCAATGTGATTAGCATGTAGCTATCCACTGCTAGCATCTTAGCTCTTTGGTGGCATGAGTCAAAAAAACTAAACCGACATGTCGATTCAGTGTTCTGATGCAGAGCTAAATTTCATGCAAAATGGTTGCTTGGGTTCTCCGTTTTGTTGTTAGGAAGTGGCTTGGAACTTGCTAATGAAGAAATCAAAGGCTTCTGTACACTATGAATGAGTGAGCCCTCCCCCGTTTATCTATGACAATGGGATCCATCAGTTCCTATAGAAATTACCATTATGTCAATAGGGCAAATTTATGCACCTCTTACGTCCCAGGGGTACAATTTAAACCCTCTTGCGGGTTATGTTCTGACACAGCTTGCCAGCCCCTCTAAATGTAGTAACTTTGAAATTTCTACCAAGTTCTCGCCCTTCTCTTTGCAAGCACCACTAATAATAATAATAATCTTTGTAAAAAGAACTACATTATAATTAACTAGTGTTAATTACCAAGTCTCACTCGTTAGCAACATTCTTCTCATAAATCCGATTAACAAGCTAAAGAAGCTAAGAGATCTTAGTTCATCATCCGCACATCAGGGCTCATATTCACGAAGCTTCTTCAGCCTAAAAGTTGCTCCTAGTGATGAAATTCTAAGAAAATTCTTAGACTTATGACATTTTCTTAAAATTTCCCCTTAAATTTAGGACTAAATCTTAGTAAAGATAAAAATGATTCAAGACACATCTTAGCCTTTAAAACACCTCCTAAGATAAAACTTGAGGACTTTTAAGAGGCTTAAGAGTTTCTATAGCAGAAGACAAAATGGCAGAAAGAAGAAATATACTCAAGGATCACAATCCTTGAATTGCTGCATCAACTCTAGCAACGGGGTTCAAACACACGTCCTCACTAAGATAAAGGTTTTTGTACTTTCCTAGTTGCTCTGAGAAGTTTCCTAAATCACTTTTAGTCTAGGACTCCTAGCTAGGACATTTCAGGCTAAGATAGGAGCTCTCTGAGAGAATTCTCAGAATACTGGCCCAGGTCTTCAGTCTAAGCTTCGTTGTAAACTCCTCAACCCGTCTTACCTCTGTGTATGAGAAGATGTAGCTCGGTCAGAATATCATGCAGCGCTAAACCTTTTAGCGTTTTCAGCTGGAAGATTTCTGTTAGCATGCCGTTAAGGAAGAACATGTCTTTATGCTTTAAGGATGGGCGTGTCTTTAATTGTGTAAAAGTTGTTAGGGATACGGTTATACGCCGTGGTGAAGTCTTTGTTCAAGGCCCAGTCCAGGATGTTGGCGATGTCTGAGCGAAGAGGATGCCCCGTGCAGGTGTACACCGTCTCCTCAGTCACCTTCCCATACGCCATGTGAGTGCTCTGGACAGACGACAATCAATGTCTTGGATTCTCTTTCGGGAGTTTCACATCATCACATTCAAATTTGTTATTATTGGTAAACTGCTGAGGTACAACAGGAATAAAAACACTCCGGGATCTGCTCTTAATGGTGATGTCACACCCATATGTTCATTATAATCTTCGTTCATTTCTACCGCACGAGCACCTGTAGAATGTTCAACGATCGCCTCATGTCTCCTGTAGACAGCGTCACGATAGCCTTCATGCCATCTGGAGTGATGTCGATGCTGAAAGAAATCATACAGACGACAAAACAAGATCGACTCAGCAGTGTTTTAGTGCCAAATGATCTCTCATCACACACTGGGTGTTTCTGAAAGCATGAACTGTCAAAGTGAACACACTCCGAGTCAATGAGCTTCACCTCTCCTGCTGGATGACGTGCTCGAGTCGGGGGATCATCTGGGTGTGGGACAGGGGACCGAAGCGGAAGCGTGTGCATCGAGACTGCAGCGCGGGGATGATTTTAGACAGGTAGTTACCGATCAGACAGAACCGAGTGTTCTCTGTGAACTTCTCAATCACTGGAGAGAGAGAGAGAGAGAGAGAGAGAGAGAGAAAAGGAGAGAGCGAAATAAAGCAACTATTAGCATTGGGGGGGGGGAAGAAGGAAGCATGAGGAGGAGAAGGAGAGAGATAGAGAAAGAAGCAAGAACAAGGAGGACCAACGAGAAAGAGACAAGCAAGCATGAGGAGGAAGAGGGGAGAGAGGGAGAGAGAGAATGCAAATGAGCATGGAGAGACAAATATTGTAGAGAAGAGACAGAAAGATCAAGCAAGTATGGGGGGAAGAGAGCGTAAGAGAATGAGTAAGAGAGGCAGACAGAAAAGAGAGAGAACCAGACAGCAAGACAAAGACGAAGGGAGACAGAGCACAAAAAACACAAAGTATGCAGGAGAGAGAGAGAGAATTAAACCAAGAGATAGAAAGAGCGAAAGCATGAGAGCAAATGGCAAGTGAGAGAATGCAAAAGGTTTAAATATGAGATAAAGAACAATAAAAGGCAGGAGAAAGAACGAAGGAGAATCGGGGATGAGAGAAAGAGTGAGACAGTGAGGGAAAGCGAGACAGATACAGCAAGGCAGAGCGCTAGTGAAGAACATGGAGCGTGAGAGACAGGGACACACGCAGAGCGAGAGACAAACAATCGGAAAGCGAGAGACAGAAAAGAGAGAGAGAGAGACACATCACAAGGGAAAGAGAGAAGGAAAAACATGTACACAGAAACAGACAGATTATTTTACAATAGCAGGTGTTTGAAATCCTTTAACACTTCGTCTACAGTTTGTGTGTGTTTGTGTGTGTGTGTGTGTGTGTGTGTGTGTGTGTACGTGTAGTAGAGTAAGATTTGGACACAGGGCCATGTGGAAGCCCAGCAGGTGAGCTGCTAGAGGGGCAGATGGTCCAGTACCTCTCCTTAAAGCGTTCTGAGCGTCCTGGGTCATGGCATCCGCCTCGTCCAGAATCACCAACTTAAAACCCTTTCTATATATACACACCCATACATGCATACATACACACACTTCATGAGTGATAAGAATACACCAGTTACAAACAAGCAAACATGATATAGAAAAATCATTCACTTTCACATAGTACAAATGTCTACTCCGTCTTATTAAGCCCGATCGACCAGCGTTCTGGCTTCTTTTATTTAACGATGCGCTTAAAAATGTATTCAGATTATGTCACGGTTTGACCATCTTAAGATTTGGCTGTATGCATAAAATAAAGGCCGTCCTGTATACTGTAAACTGGACACTGAATAAATGAATAATGAATATACTGAATACAGACTTCTGGTCATATGACCAAGTACACCTTTGCATATTATTAAAAAAAAAGTTTTCTTTATTAATGCGTTTATTTGAGTTGGATTTGTCCATTTTGCTACACTTTTTTTTTTTTACACAGCCATGAAAATGATCATCAGTTAGCATTCTTTAATGTATTCTGCTTTTTTTTTCCATCAGTAAACCTGATAAAATTTTATAACCATGATTAACTGCTGAACCTGACCCAAGTTAGCCAAGCGTTCTGTATGCAATTTTACCTTTTTTCTTTCTTCCAGTAATGAGAATTTTTATTTTATTTAGGATTTCAATCACCCAATCAATTAATATGATGAAAAGGCTATTAAAAAATACATTGCACACATTATTTGTAAAATTATAGCCCATATCAGTACATAATACAGGTGTAGAGTTTAAATGTCTTGTTAATTTGTATGGGGCGTCCAACAACGGACTCGAAGCTGTATACTTCCCTCCCCCCCTTCATTATTATCCAGAAGTTTTAGTCCTGTAAAGCTGGATCTGTTTGTTTGTCCATGTCGTCTCAAGCCATAGACGACCTGAAGACAGTGCCAAGGAGAATCTCCTTGACACATGAGAGGAGTCAGTCTCAAAAGGGAACCCAGTCTCATTAAGTCGACGTCAGATAGAGAAATAATAAAGAAAATAAAACAATTAAAACAAAAAGGTTTTGAATTTTAATATTCAGATAAATGAACTTGTTCATCAGGTTAGCTCTTACTGTGCAGCCTTGAAAGAAACACTCAGTGCGGCTCTTACTTGAAAATGGTCCTGGTGCTGGCAAAGCTGAGGATCGGGCCTCGGACCACATCTATACCCCGGTCGTCTGACGCATTGAGCTGCACAAACAGAATGGAATGGAAACAAACCTCATTTAGAGCTCATTCTGGACAAATGTGAGGAAAATAGATTCATTTCGAGTAAGAATATTAAGTTTGTTCGAGTCAAACCGAGACTTGTTGATTTGTGTAATAAGGGAATTTTTTTTTTATTATTTAATGCACTTACACTAGTGCTTGGAAAGTTCATTCAGTCTCGGTGTGACTCGAATATCCCATTTTCACAAAATTTACCAATTCCATTTAGCATTTTAAATGTCTGTAAATATACTTGCATACAACAGTAATGTTATTTCTGATCTACAATCTAAAAATTCTTATCTAAGATTCCTAAGTGTCGTTCCTGAGCTACACATGTCGTTCCCTCTCTCCCCCTGTCTCCCCCTTTCACTCTTTCTCTCTCTCTCTGTCGAGCTAAACATGTCGTTCCTGAGCTGCCAGTGATCCAGACTCCCCCTGCCCTCC
>JAOTQY010000026.1:3241731-3254438 GCA_026413445.1 Dolichallabes microphthalmus | reverse complement strand
GGCTCCAGGCCCCCGCGACCCTGTATATAAGGATAAAGCGGTACAGAAAATGAATGAATGAATGAATGAATGAATGTTTGCTATAAAAGATTACTGGTATATCAATTATTCTCATTGATCAGAAAAGGGTCCGGATAGAACTGTTACTCGATCCGGGTCCAGTCTTTTAGCGATGTACAGTATTGCGCTATATTGCACTATAAAACAGCAGCTGTATTGTTTGAATTTACCTTGAGCCATCTATTTTTCAATAAAATACGTATTATACTGTACCTTTAATGATTCCTGGCTTGAATTAGAATGTTTCATCCTTTTTTTTTATCTTTGTGTCAATGTTTCCACTGGCATTGAAAGACATTAAAGCAGCATTTGAGATCGGTACGGTATGTTTATCACATGTTGTGCATGACAAACACACCAATCACCTTGTCTAATTAAGATCCCACAGTGCTAAGGTACTGTAGGAGGAATGACTATAGTTACGGAAGCACAATTCTCAGCTTTTTAAGCTTTTTTGGAACCATTCAGTGGTGCAGGGCAAATTGCGAACAAATACAGTATACCCATGTGACGTACAAACCTTAAGTATAGCAACAAAGTACTTCTAACATGCTCTAGGGCTGGTATTTGATTGAACTCGTACCCTCTTTATAGATATTTAGGTGGCTGTAAATGTCAGGCTGCTTCAGGGAACCGGGCTTCAGCTCTGACTATTTCTGACGTTTTCAGAGCTTGTGTCAATGCAAATCTACATTATTGAAGTCCTGTGATTATGTATGCAGACCCTTATGGTCTCACGGCACCGAAGAATGTCACGCCATCCGATGGCTCCCTCTATCAAGAGTTTCATTTAGAGAGGAAAACAGAACAGCATGTGAAAAATAGAACTCAGTTTGTATTCCAAACTTCCACACCACTTTGCAATTTTCTTTTTCCTGATGATATCGTGTTTTCTTCCCCGAAGGAGTTTAGGCAAATAATTTGAGCAAGCCTCAGAAACATGAATGTATGACGGAAAATAAAATGGATTCAATTTGCCGGGCTCAAATGGATTTTTGTTTGTCGTGTGTTTCTTTATCTTTGCAGTAGGAGAGAGGATAAGCTGCGGATCCCGAGCGGCTGGCTCTGCCATCTTGCTCCCGAGATCATCTGCCAGCTCTCTCCGGAAACAGCCGAGGACCAGCTCCCCTTTTCCAAACAGTCGGACGTCTTCGCTTTCGGGTGGGTGTGGGTTCACTTTTCCACGCAAGATGCATAAAAACACATGGGGAACTCCCATGAATTTGTGGCGCTCCCAATGGAATGAATGGATTTCCAGTAATAAGTCATTGACCCCCCCATGGAAAGTTTTGGCACACCATCGAAAATTTATAGTACTTAGGGTTAGTTTAAAGCAGATACCCAACACCACATGTCTGTAGGACTCAGGGCATTCCAAGACGTACAGTACGCTATAGGACTTTTGATAATTACAAAATAAAACTCTAAATTTACATACTGCATAAAATTCTATACTATATGCATGCTCTGAATAACATTATACTATGCTTTAAATGCTCCCTGGCCAAAAAAAAGTTGCAGATTAAAAAGAGTCTAATTACTGGCTTACATCAAGCAAAGAAAACAACTAGGGAGATTTGAGGTTACTGGAATTTTGTTAAAAACTAGCCAAACATTATTAAAACTTGGAAGGATAGTGCTGAGGCAGAAAAACAAGGGATAACCCAAGCAATGAATGAACCAATGATCACTTAAATGCATGATCAAGTTGCATGATAAAAAAAATAGACAGTAGAAATTTAAGCTATAGTATGTTTAATAGTGAAAGTAAGAGAATTTTCCATACACACAATGTGATGAGAACTAAACAAATGTGTGGCCATTAGAAAATCATTTGTTTGTTAGATGCATCAGAAAAGTTGTATACGATGTGCTAGGGAGCATAAAGATTGGACTTGGAAACAAGTCATGTGTTCAGATTGAGCCTATTGCAGAGTGATGTGAGCGTCAGGGTAAGAAGGGAACACATGAAGCGATGCACCCATCATGCATAGTGCCCACAAGGAGACAGTACAGTATTATGATCTGGGGTTGCTTCAGTTGCTCAGGTCTAGACGTTATGTGGCAATAAAATAAAGTCAGCTGACGACCTGAACGTACCAGGTTATCACATGCACGGGTATATTCCAGCACTCAGACTATGAAAGAGTGGTTCTGGGAGCACGAGGAATCATTTTCACAGATGAACTGGACACCACATTGAGTCCTGTAAGTCAAACGTTACGGTCGGACGAAATACAGTACTAGCATGTGTAACCTTTTTGGCCAGGCATTGCATACAGTACAAATCCATAAGGAACCTTATATTTTAATGTATACTCTTTTAATATCCACATAGAAAAGACACCATATTTCAAGTAGTAACTTATTGCAACCACATGGACATGAGACGTATATCGTGTATAATCCAGTGAGTAACTTTTTAAAATCTAATAGAATAAATGTAGAAATAAGACCATATTGCAGTGGGAAACACACAAATCCAACAATAACCCTCATAAAAAAAGTACAATGGAAATAAAAACTCATTCATTAAAAAAACTAATACAAACCAAAAAGGAATCATATCCACAGAAATCAAGACCACTTTTGTACTTTTTAGTTAGTTCATTAGTGTAACCAAATAATCCTTTCTCTTTGAAAATTTCCAGTCGTCATGAATTCATTATTCCTTTACCTCCAATATGCAGCACTTTGTGAAGGCTTGGTCTGCAAATGTCTTTACAATGATCTCATTTGGGGGCGCTTAGCACTCCTTTATCGCCCATCGCGTCCCCCTTCGGCCTAATAATCCGTTAGCCCAAAGCGATCGATTAAACACACAAGTCAATCTCGTTTCAGACCAGCAGCATCGCGATGCGAAAAAACCCATCACAAAAGGTTTTCAAATGCACCCAGGTAATGAACACTAATGTTTAATTTCGTCTCTCGACTCTCTGAATTGAGTTGTAAGTGACCCCCAAATCTGTCACTCGTCATTAATTCAGGACGATAATCACCCACTTTTAAATGAGAGAAGTTGCAGAAGAATGTGGGAAACGCAATATCATTGCCGGACTCGGGGGAAGCGCATGGGATTAGGTGCTGAATGCGGCTTCGTGGTGTTCTACTTAATTCCCCGTACAATGTTCCCCTGGAGATCACAATGGCCAGGTCCGGCTCGCTAGTTCATCGCTTTTGTGAGCTAATTCTTTCTTTGAGGCTTATAAACCTCTCTCGCTGTGATAAGCCGTGGGCTCTGAGGGCTATCAAAATGTATGGAAAACCTATTTAGTCTAAAGTGTATACTTTAAATGGTATAAAAAATATATACAATGTGACTCATATAGTTTCCTTTTATCTCTGTTCAGCCTGAGTGTGTGTTTGGAATGTATCTTTATAGGAAGTAAGAAATAAAACAATTAGGGACGGCGACATGTCTAACATCCAGATGTGAAGACTTTTCCATTCTTCATCTATCCAGTTTGGGTGAACCAGTGGTTCTAGGACCCATGGTTCCTGTTCCTGGAACCTGATGTGGTCTTGTGCTCTTGTTGCCTTAATGTTGGACATCTTGAAATGTTATAGAGTTGTTATTTGAGTTATGTCCTTTCTCTCAGCTTGAACCAGTGACTTTTATTGATCGAAGAACTGCTGGATGTTTTTTGTTTTCCGCACCACATTCAGTGCGATTTCACACACACAGATGTGTGTGTACTGTATGTTACCATGTGCGTTTGCGAAAGAATGGATGCATGGGTGGACGTTTGGGTTGATGTGAGATGCTGCCATCCTGCCTCCTTACACAATTACTCTACACGCAGCTGTTGGACAATCTCTGGCTCTGTCTCTCTAACGAGGCACAGACATCGCCCTGTATTTCATTTATTCCACGGATGCTTTTCTCATGCTTGCTGTGATTCGTAATGAGGACCTGCTGTGAACAGCGGGACATGGATTTCTCACTCCGCCCTCCGCGATTGATATTCATTATCGAATCAGGATATTTTCCGCCTGACTGGACGCGGTTATCGTAATGAATTGTGACCGATGTTCATCTCTTTGCCTCTTTAGCTATCTCTCTTTGATTCCTCCACGTCCTGATGAGAGGGCTTATTTGTCCGCTATCGACACTCGACTTGCTGAGTTTTAATTAGACTTAACTCCAACTTAATTACAAAAAGCGCCATCTTATACGCATTTCTCAAGTCCAGAGCAGCTTTTCAGGGTTTAATCCATGTTTCTGGACTCTTCTAGAAACCCAGCTCAGTTAACCCAGGTCTCGTGAAGGGGTATCACGAGACACACTCCATTAAGGTCGAATTATTCGGACAAAATGTACATTATGTAGGAGTGGAGTGTGTAATAAATATTCTCTGTCTTCCAGGACAATCTGGTACGAGCTGCACGCACGGGAGTGGCCTTTAAAGAACCAGCCGGCTGAGGTGATCATATGGCAGATGGGCAGCGGCATGAGACCCAACCTCACTCAGATCGGCATGGGCAAAGAGATATCGGTAAGCGGGATGAGAGAAAAATACGCAAACACTCCTAAATGGGGTCTAAATGGGTTCATGTGTAACATACAGTAATAGAGATCACAAAAGTGATGAACATGAACAATCAACAAGAATCTAAATAACCTTCTCCTGCTGGTCAGCTTGTATTTGCGAGATAACGTTGTGTTTCAACATTATCTCAGTGTCATTTTGTATTATTTTAACTTTTAAAAACATCGTTGTCCAAATGTATATTGCAACTATATTACAACATTCATCCAACGTTAGGGTTCCTGATATGAGAAATCATGCAGTTATAGGAAAATAATTAACTACGCAATGGGTTAAGGTGAAGCAGATTTCCTGTTACCTTAAAGTCACATCTCGAAGAGTTTTACAGTTATGTTCAAAAGTTAATGCCCCTTTTTCAATTCTATGTTTCTTTGTGTAAACATGTTTTTATTTTTGGCTTCATTTTTGTTAAATACATTTTTAAAAAGTTACATGATGTTCGTCTAAGGTTGTATGTTTTTAAAATGTAAAATGTTATTGCACAAAAAAAACCTATAGAATAAAAAGGGGACGTTAACATTAGTTTTCCTTAATAAAGAATGGCATATACTTTTGGTTATACCTTTATTAGGGATGGGAATCACCAGGGATCATCCGATATGATATTATCACGATACCTTGTTTCCGATTCGATTTGTATTACACTTACGCTATAAGTATCACGATTTTATACATTTTCCAATTCGACTTTTTTTTTTGCCAATAATTCGGTCGTACCACACAGGATGCTGTCCTGCCTGCTAGTCTGTGCGCCACCTGTAGGATTCTAGAGGAACTGGAACATTTCACCGCCTCAAACACAAACATATCTCAATGAAAAAATTTATAATAATAATAATAATATAGGCTCCAGGCCCCCGGGACCCTGTATATAAGGATAAAGCGGTACAGAAAATGAATGATTGAATGAATAATAATAATAAAAAAGATTTTGTAGTCAGTGTAGCGATACATGCATTGACACACACAAAAATCCTGATATGCAACTGAATATATTTTTTTCCAGCACATCTCTTACACTTACTATTATTATTATTATTATATAATAATATATACTGTATATACTTACTAATATTACTATATTATTTATACAGTATTACTGCACTATTTCTTTTGTCAACATTTTTTTGCAGTATTTACAGGTAAGCCATGTACTGTACTATGTGTGTAAAAGTGAAGTGGGAAATAGAAGATTATATACCTGTACTTAACCAGGTTTCTTTTAGAAAAACTCATCAGAATGCTTATATTTCTATTGGGTAAAATATAACCCTTTTTGCATAAGTATTTACACCTCCATGAATCTACACATAATACATCAGCCATAACATTAAAACCAGCTAACTAATATTCTGCAGGTCCCCCATGTGCTGCCAAAAATAAACCAGCTTTGTCCTTAGACCGCTGAAGGTGTCCTGTAAGTTTTGAAGTGGACTTGTTTGTCATCCATTTTACAGATGTTTAGTCAGATTAAGATCTGGGAGATTGTTTTTATGGACAGGATCTCTGTACATAAGATCTATGTAAATGCCCAGAGCATCACACTGCCTCTGCCAACTTGCTTTCTTTTTGTAGTGCATCCTCGTGCCATCTGTGTACCAGGTAAATAACGTACACACACACACATGATATAAGCCATCAGTTTGGGTATATACTAACCACTGTGTACTGGGAACACTTCCTGAGACCTGCTGTTTTAAAGACAGTCGTCTCGCCATCACACTCTGTCTCTTGTCAGAGTCGCTCAGATCCTACCGCCTGCCCGTTTATCTTGCTTCCATCCCATCAACTTCAAGATTGTTTATGTGCTGCCTGATATACAGTATCCCATCTCTTGACAGGTGCCAGTGTAATGAGATAATCAGTATTAGTCACGTGACCTGTCCGTGGGTTTTAACGTTATGGCTGATTGATGTAGCTGATAATATTGAAGTAGAGGGGAAATCTATACACAGTACAGCGGTACCTCGGCACACAAATTCAATCCGTTCAGGAGGCGAGTTCTTAAGGTGAAATGTCGGGTTTCTCGGAACGCATTTTCCTCCCGTGGGAAATAATGTAAATGATTTCTGATTATTATGTAGATGATCTGTTCCTGTCACCCAGAAATATTCAACAATCAAAACATTTAGAAAAGACATGGAAATAAAGTAAAATATGAAATAAATAGACAATGAAGCTCATTCCATTTTAATTTACAGTATGGTTCCTCTTGTCACCGGCTACTTTAATAAAGCAAAGTGAAAGTGAATCCCATTTCTTTTTGTTAACATTCTTACATTTAGCAGACATCCTTTTCCAGAGCAACTTTCATTTTTAATCTTATTATACATCTGAGAAGTTGAGGGTTTAGGGTCCTGCTCAAGGGTCCAACAGGGACAACTTGGTGGTTGTGGGATTTGAACCCAGGACCTTCCAAACCTTAGTCCACTGCCTGAGCTACACCTGACCTTTGGACCCATGGTGCATGATATCTTCACTAAATCTTGCATAAAATGCAAAAAAAAACCACGACAAAAAATATGTAAACTCTGTTCACTTGGCTCGGTTTGTTCGTTTGTATGCCGAGGTACCGTATGGAAATTCAGCTGTGGCCAAATGGAAAAAAGTTGTAATTACATACAGTAAGTATTCACACCTATTGTTGTGAAATTCCTGAATTACTCTACAAATTGTTGGAAATGTTTCAAAACACTTGAAAAAACACTTGAAAAATTGTTCCATGAGAGCTGTAGGTTTATGTGGACTTTCTCGCCTTCATTCAGGACATCCTGATGTTCTGCTGGGCTCACGAGTCCGACGAGAGGCCCAGCTTCTCCAAACTGATGGAGCTGCTGGAGAAACTGCCCAAGCGCAACCGCCGCCTCTCGCACCCCGGACACTTCTGGAAATCAGCTGAGTATGTCAAATGAGCCAGGTTTAAAACAAACAAACAAACAAACAAACAAACAAACAAACAAACGGTACTCTGAAGTCCTGGAGGGTGAGCTTACTGGCGTTAGCCGTGCAGCATTGTGGGAAAACTGTGCACTTGGGGGAAAACTGCTGGAATCAAGTTTGCATCTTGTTCTTTTGTTTATTGTTTTATCGTGTATGGACGACTTAAAAAAATCCTTTATTATTTATTATTTACTTCTCTGTTTGTTTTTGTTGTTTTCTTCTTTTCCCCCTCAATCTGTTTAATCTGTTTGTGTTGAAAACTTTTGAATTTGTTCATGATTCATTTCTGATGAACTTCTGTTCAGTCACATGCCATGTCAGTGCGTTCGATGATGCATTTTTATGAACAAATGCAAATCGTTTTTTTCCCCCCTGTGAGTCGTGCGTCTGTAATTTTTTTATTTTCATAACACCGTGTAAAATGTATTTTATTTAAAATTTTGTTTTGGATTTTTGAATCAAAGTATTGTTTATTTATTTGCTTTCAGTCCAAATCACTGTTATTATTATTATTATTATTATTATTATTATTATTATTATTATTGTTGTTGTTGTTGTTATTATTATTATTTTATACTTGCTTATTTTTATTTATTTATTTTTTATTATGTGTGCGTTTGTGTGTGTATGTGTGTTTGTGCATGCTTTTATAACTTAGTGACTAAATGTCTTCACAAGAACAGAAACCTTGCCAGGATATTTGGTTTGTCCCCACTTACTTTGCAAAATTGAATTTACAAAAAAAAAAAATTTTTAACAAGATAAAACGATTCCTTCTAGTTATTGAGGTTAAGATTAGGTTTAGTTTTAGATAGCGTTCATTAGCTGTGTTAATATTTAAATCAGAATGGTCCTCATAAAGATAATCTGGGAAATGTGTGTGTGTGTGTGTGTGTGTGTGTGTGTGTGTGTGTGTGTTGGCCATTTCAAGTCCCACAGCTTCAGGACTCTTTGAAGACGCACAAATCGACTTATTTTTTAAAACTAAATGAAATAGAAAAGAAGTAAAGGTATACGAAAGATAAAAATAGTGTGTGTGTGTGTGTGTATGTGTGTGTTGGTTGGGGGAGGGGTTATAATGTGGGGCATTCTGCTGCTTTTGTGATTGTACGCATCGATTCCAGATGCTTGAATTGTATTACTGTATATTTTATTGAGATACATGAATATGATTATTTGTTATGGAAAAAGAACGAGGGCTGCGTTTGCCGTCCTTACGGCGATGGACGTGTTGGAAAAAGGTCGGAACGTATTTTTTAAAACACGTTGTACGATACAAGGTTTATCCGTCGCCATGTATATACAGTATATACAGCATACTACGAAACATCGATGACTGTTGCATGCCACGCGTTAAAAAGTAGAAAATGCAATGGACTGCATTCCATATATTGCTCTTGACCTACAGTACTGTGCAAAAGTGTTGGACCCCCTCATTTCTTTGTATGAAATTAAATTAAATTAAAATAATGTTGCAAGCAGCGATGAGTGGGCCCATGCACCCTGCGCCATCGCCATGCATTTAACGGGGACATACAGTACCAGCACCGTGATGACCTGCAAAAAGCCCCAGATGCTGGAAAATAAAAGCATCACACTATGATGTCATTCAATGTAATGTCACTCAATGTGATCTCACTCTATGTGATGTCACGCAGAATGTTAGTCACTTTTCCATGTAAGTTTAAGGCATAGTCATGGCTGACCCGTTTAAGATATCAATAATCCCTCTGCAATTTTGCATTCTCAGTGTCTTTGTTCGTTGCAGATCGTATAAATCCCCTAGGAAGAGTACATCAAAATCTTTTGGGTGCATTTTGCAAACGACCCAAAATAACTGACTTCCAGTTGAGTTGAGCCCATGACATGCAGTGTGAAAGTTGTTCAGCTCAATGCGCTCTAAATGTGTACTAGGTTTCGTGTGCATGCGTGCAAGTGTGTATGAGCTATTCAGCAAAATCGCATGTGTGGACCCCGGGTCCCAGACTCTAAGGCATCCTAGTGGCAGCAGATTCCAACCTGTCTGCCAATTTGCATGATAAGGCCCCCAAAAAGCCCTGGATGTTGGAAAATAATATAATAATCCCTAGAAGAACAAGAAGGGCCTTCACACACTGACGTAATAGGACTGATGTCATAGTGCTTGGACCATAAGAAATATATTACTATGACAGACTGTAAAGTGCCTAAAGAGTGTCAAAATTTGTACAAACAAATAACAAGTTCAGCAGTGACCTCATTTCCCCTCTTGTCTTTTCCAATCAGTAAATAATCAACGTAAATGAAAGTAAATGATCAACTGTTTTTTTTTTTTGGATTTTTTGGATTTTTCCAATTTTCTCCCCTAATTTAGTCGTGGCCAATTCCTCCCCGCCACTAGGGGGCTCCCACATTAAGGCTACCACTACCACTCAGCCGGGAGGTCCGAAGACTATCAGAAGTTTCCTCCGAACCGCGTGACGTCAGCCGACCGCATCTTTTCAAACTGCTTGCTCACGCACCGTTAGGGGCGGAGTAACACACTCGGAGGAAAGCGCTATCCGCTCCTTCCGCTTGCGCGAGCTCACAGACGCCCCTGATTGGCCGTAGAGCCGTGATTAATGTGGGAGCACGAAGTACCTCTCATCCCTCCCCTCTGAGAGAGCTCGGCCAATCAGCTCTCTCTAGACCTCCGGCTGTGAGAGGAAAACAGCACCACCCGGGAACCGAACCAGCGATCTCCGGATGATAGGGCGAGCGCTTTACCACTGCGCCACTCGGAGGCACTCTGATCATCTGTCCTTATCTGAGTCTCACTGGTTCATGCCATGAATTAGATTTGTAGATTCTACTACATTAAAGATACAATCTGGCTTTTTGGAAGCAAAATATAAAGCAATGACGGGGAGGTTCAGGACTTTTGCACAGTACCGTATGACTATGGAGGCGTCCATATGACTATCAGCATGACTATGGAGCTTCCGTCCATAGTCATCATCGATCACGGCTCCACACGCTCATACTGTACACTCTGGATGTAGACAATCCGTCCTGTTCACGTAATTTTCCATCATACCCAGGCCTCGAACCGCTTATAGGTCCGCCGCTGCTGTTTCTGATGTCTATTTCGGGATCCCTGAGATCCTCCGAGGATTTTGTTTTTACATTTTTTTTTTAATTTGTACAGTTTAAACATTGTAAATGCATGAAAGAATGACGAACTCTTTAACAAAAAGATCATCTGTAAAGAATAGTGCTTAATAATAGAATAATATCATACATATTCTAATATTTCGAGTTATTCACGATAACATCATTAGACAGCTTTTT
Organism: Dolichallabes microphthalmus; assembly: GCA_026413445.1. NCBI lineage: Eukaryota > Metazoa > Chordata > Actinopteri > Siluriformes > Clariidae > Dolichallabes > Dolichallabes microphthalmus. Next base: position 3,243,579 of record JAOTQY010000026.1, on the reverse strand, counting down.
TAAAAAAATGTAAGATAGACGTTTTAAACACTAAATGTGATATTATCTGGTTTATTCTATAAGGTTATATTGTATGAGGTTGGAGTCAGGAAGGAGAGTGATGTATAAACAGGAAGTGCTCGATCATCTTTCCAGGTGTGTTCATGGTGACATGGAGCTCGGTTAGGATTTGTAGCTGTATGTGAAATTCAATTTCACGACGAAATTACAAATCGTGTTTCTTTCTTTCTTTCTTTCTTTTTTTCTTTCTCATCCTACACGTTTCTTAAGACTTTATTTATGAATTCTTGTTTGAGTTTATTATGTATTATTATTATTATTATTATTATTTCTGTTTTTGGAATTGTGTATGAATATTCAGTTGACCTTTCTCCATGATTGAGTTCCTGTACTGTAGGTTGTAGGTGTGTACAGTAAATGCTTGTAATTACAGATGCCTTATGGTGCACAGCTTAGTGACTGCTTTATTCATCACAAGCTCTTTATTTTCACTCATCCTTTATGAAAAAAAAATACATATACAACAATAAAAAATGTTCATTTTGGAATTTTATTATGTTTTTCAGTCCTTTCTTTTGTTCTCCTCTTCCTTGTTTTTTTTTTTTTATTTTTTATGTTTCTCATTTTATGTTGACAGAATTCGATATAGAGTCCACTCCAGACTTTAATCAGCAGAGAATAAGCAGTAATATTTTCAGGGGTTTCCTTCAAGTTCCTTCAAAATATCTTTTGGGTTCACACATCCCAAGTAAATGGATTGGCTGAGATAAATTGACACTAGTTCTTTGTGTAAGAGAGCATCGTCCCTTGGTATATTCCCTCTGATATCTAGGATCCACCTCAATCCTGGCAGGATAAAACACTTCGTAAAGGAAAAATGAATAAATACTGTATAGTTGCAAGCAGCGATGATCGGGCCCAAGCACCTGTGTCATCATTGCCCAGATGCACCAGAAAGACAGTGGGCACAGTTGGTACATGCATTTAAAGGGGACATACCAATACCATTATGATTATAAAGTATAATTTTAAAGTAGGGTGAATTTTATGTTAAGTTCTCCAAAAAGCCCTCGATGCTGGAAAAAAGCATCACACCGTAATGTCACTGAAAGTTATTAGCCAATTTTCGGCATAATTTGATGAATAAATGATGAGCCGTTATAATGACATGGATCAGAGCCTATCCCAGGGGAGTCGGGGGCCATGGGGCCCTTTGAATCCATCGCAAGGCACACATTCACTCAGTGGTAGCTCAGAGGGCTAAGAAACTGAGTTACTGATTGGAAGGTTGGCGGTTTAAGCCCTAGCTCCACGAGGTTGCCGATGTTGAGCAAGGGTGGTGCACCACGACTGATGCTGCCCTCTGATAGTACATATAGCTGGTATATTCAGGAATATTTACTGTGCAGTAATGTATATGTGACAAATAAAGTTTCTAAACCTTTTGTTTAAAGAAATCTCCTATTGTTAGGTCCCACACTCACCTACAGTAAGGTAATATCCACCACAAGTATGCGTTTGTGGGAAACAAATTGTATCTGGAATTTCAGCAATTTGAATTAAACATGCATGAAAAACAAGCTTTTTGTGCATGGCCAAATGTCCAAAAACCCTCTGCAACCTAATTATCCTGAAGGAAGCATCTCAGTGGTCTTATTAATTATTAATTGGAAGAAAGAAAAATTGCATTTTGAAGAAAAAGCAATATACAGTATACAGTGGTGTGAAAAACTATTTGCCCCCCTCCTGATTTCTTTTTCTTTTGCATGTTTGTCACACAAAATGTTTCTGATCATCAAACACATTTAACGATTAGTCAAAGATAACACAAGTAAACACAAAATGCAG
>JAOTQY010000026.1:2950169-2962172 GCA_026413445.1 Dolichallabes microphthalmus | reverse complement strand
TCATCAAGGAGTCGAATAAAGAGGCGCCTCGGATTTTTATTCATGACTGGTTTTTAAGGCACTTTGGTTGATGTGAAAATTAATGGTTTTATTTACAGTTTGGGTTTTTTTTTTTTTTTTTTCGTTTTTAAGTTTAAGCAGCAGGTGTGACATCGCTTAAGGGAGCTAGTTAAGGTTTCCTGTCACAGCTCTGCATTGTTGTGTCCTTCAGCGAATCCCTAGACCCTAAGAAGCAGAAGGTCCTCACACTCTTAACTGTGCACTGGGGTTTACAGGTGTGTGTGGGTGTGTGTGACAGCTGTGCTACTCTTGTAAGAATCTCAAGACAAAAGTGGAAAGGGTAAAAAGGAAACCTTAAACTAGTACACTACTGTAAATTACATTTTTTTTTGGCACCTTTAATAATCTGCAATAACATTGGAATTTGCTGGCCCCCGAGTGGCACAGTGGTCACCCTATCATCTTGAGATCACTAGTTCTATTCCTGGGTGATGCTGTAATCTCCCGCAGCCGGGGCCCAAGAAAGAGCTGATCGGCCGAGCTCTTTCAGTGGGGTCGGATGGGAGACATTTAGCGCTCACATCAATCACGGCTCTAGAGCCAATCATGGGTTTCTGTGAGCTCACGCAAGCGGAAGAATCGGATAGCGCTGACCTCCCAAAGTGTTATATCGCCCTAATGGTGCGTGAGTGAGCAGTTTGAAAAGATGCGTTTGGCTGGCGCCACGTGGTGCGGAGGAAATGCGTGATAGCCTTTGTGCCAATTTACTATAAGGCAAAATAGTTTTTTCGTCTTGTTTTATAGTGCGACATGCAGAAGCTCACCGTGGATGAGTTGAAGCGTCTCCTTTACGAGACGTTCTGCGATCACCTGACCATGAAAGACATCGAGACCATCATCATGACAGAGGAGAACCACATCGAGAACCCTGAGGACTGCCAAGTGGATATTGATTGTAAGCATTTGGCATGATTAAAACGCAAAATCTTTTGATTTTCATTGTGAGCTGCTTGATGTAAGGCTGAGATTAATTCTGCATGGTTTCTTTTCTTGGTCATTTTTGTGATTTCTGTCTTTCTGCTATTTATTAATAACCCATTGCACTATTAGAAAACCTTGGTGATCATTTGGTCTACTGTATCTTCTGCCTTTTGTCTTCATCCCTCTCTAACTGTCTTTACTCAGCGGAGAGTCCGACACAGCAGGTGAAACAGACGTGTGTAAGGAAGAGTCTGATTTGCGCCTTTGCCATCGCTTTCATCATCAGTGTTATGCTTATCGCGGCCAATCAGGTGCTCCGCAGTGGCATGAAATAACGTTGCCGATCACTCACAAGCCTGTGAACATTCAACATTGACTGCAAGCAACACTGTAAACTAAACAAATTACATGACCACAAGAATTGACAAACGGCATCCAAACAAACCACCTGACAGTGCTGTGATTCAATTTGTTATTCATTTAATTGCAAATTTGTAATAAGTACTGAATGGAATATATTATATACAGACTGCAATTAAAGTAAAAAAATAAATTTACAAAAGACTGTTTAATTGGATCCACATCCTGATCATTTCATGTGATTTGAGAAACTCTACTTTCTCATTGGCCTTGATGTCCAAGATGCATGGAAACCTCCAACCCAGGACTCTCCTCCTCCATCAGTGCATGAAGTAATGAAGTGATGCATGGACTTTTAAGTAGTCTTATAGCATCTGTCATTTTATCTGTATGCCAGTGGAGGAGTCAAGGATGTCATCTTTAGACTGGAAATAGCCTCTATACAGTTTGTTGATCCATGTGCATGACTACAAGGGCTGTTCAGGATATGCTCATGTTGTATAGTGTGTGTGTGTGTGTGTGTTTGTATTTGTTATGTGTTGTTTGTCAGGTATTGTGCTTTCTTACCTGTTGCACTGAGCACATTGTAGTAATATTTCACACTGCCAAAGGGGGGCACAGCAGCCCTGAAGTGATGTTGTGGTGATGTATCAAGGTTTTGTGTTTCTTTGGAACCGGGAACTGAAGTTGATGACCCTTGAGATTTCAATTATTTGCATTAAGAGCTTTTTCAATATCAGCTTTAGATCCTATAGTGTATTAACTCCTAATTGCTAAAGAAAAAAAAAAACTGGTCTTTATTGGTCTTTACATTCATTTTTGTTCAAATTGGTTTGCGTGCGGCTGTATCGCACATAGGTGATGTCTGATTATGTTGATTATATAGGAATAAGTCAGTAACCTTAAAATAGCAATTATAATAATTGTAGCGGCTTCTTTTCTGCAATTAGCGAAGTTTTGTAAAAATTTTGACCTCATATACGTAGTCACTGAAAGTAAAACATAACCAACCAACCTATCGGCCAGCCAAACAATCAACCACCCAATCAATCATGAAAACAACCAGCCACTCAACCAACCAATTAATTAGTTGGCTAACTAATCAACCAGCCAACCAACAAGCCAATCAAGCCGCCAACCAACCATCCAATCAGTCAAACAGCTAATGAATCATCCAACCAACCAACTACTATTAACCTCCCCAATCAACCACCCAAGCAATCAACCAACTAACCAACCAACCAATGAATCAGCAAATCAACGACTAATCAATCAGCAAGCCATCCACCCAAACAACCACAAATCTTCTGACTTGGTTTCCAATTAGATATCACATTTCTGGTACGAAGGTTTTTCTTCCCTCCAAGTAGGGTAATTTTTTTAAAAGCTTTAAAAATACATGATGTTTAACTGTTTATATGCCCAGAAGAAGAATTTTTTTGTTACTTTAAATGACAGTAGGGATAAGGCTTAGTATAGTAGACCGTTTATTATTCATAGTAGCCTCTAGTCACAAGGATGTACACTACAGTATATATGAACAACAATAATTTTGTTAATGTTTGATATATTTTAGCTTATCTTACACTGTCGAGGAGATACAACTACCTAACATTATGCAGTTTAACACACCCACACACTTTCCCATCAGATGGAAAGCACTTCAAATCTTTAGTAAATAGCTTTTAAATTTCAAAAACATGTTGACAAGGACTTTAAAAGACTAAAATGCTCTTTTACAAAATAACATGAAAGACATTGTAATGTGAAAGATGAAAGATTGGGTCAAACTCAGGACTTCAAGGTGTACAGCAGCATGCTTGATTTGATCAAGACATGAAAGCAGCAGGATAACGATTGCTTTAAGGGGTTGTACAGCTTCTCTTTCATTGATAGACAGATGAACACACAATAAAATAAATCACAGTCTCAAGAGACGTTAACGGCTGGTTCTCTGTTTCTGGGAAAAAAGAAGGATGTCTGGTTCAAGAAACTCTCTTTATGTTTGGCCAGAAGTGAAATTTTGCACTGACTAAAGCTATGAGGTTAGCGGTGCTTACAAGTAATGGCGATTTATACCCATGAGTTTTGCCTGTGTCTAAATCATCACGCAAGTTGTTTACTATCTAAAACTGTCTCACCTCTCTGGTTTCTGACATACCATTACGTGCAGTATATAAATGTACAAACTGACCGAACAATCATAGCTACAGTGGGAAGCCAAATTCCTTTCTTACTTACAGCATCATTTGGTGTCCATGAGGTAGAACAAATGCCCCAATTTTCTTAACCTTTTACTGTATTAAAATTGTGTTGTAGAATATTTTCAAAAGTCAAACTGATCTAAACATACTTGACAGATTTACAAAAGTATATGTAACATTGGCTGTCTTTATATTTGATTTCATATATTGATGAATGCCAATAATACATAAATTACCACCGCATCCTTGACAGCTTACAGTGTTTGTGGTTAGGGATGCCCACAAAACTTTTTTCCATATTAGGAAAATGATGAACTATAGTCTAATTAAATAGGGAAGGAGCACCTCCTAAGTGTGCTAAATTTTATAGTAATACAGCTCAGATACCATTTTAGCTTGCACAACTGGTAGCTATAAGCTTTCAGAACTTTTACATTAGGCTCATGGTGACAACATAACATAAGCAAGAAAACACCAATAATAATAATAATAATAATAAAAACAACCTCTGTTTTAATTTTTCATTTTTGGCCAAACTCTCACTTTCATCATGTAAATAATAACAGCATAAAATACTCCATCTGCAAATCACTATGCATAATCCAAATGTGCAATCCTATGTACAGTAATTGTTTTCTGTCCTTACCCATAACTACTTTTGCACTGTTGATGCATGATCGTGGCGTGTCAGAGATGTCACGAAGCTAGACAAGTGCATCTTACCAACAATTTACTGTGATTTCAGGAAAGACTTTAATAATTTACGACTGTCCAGACACAATGTAATATAGTGAAAACACACTCAAATATATTCTATAAGCATTAAAAATATGTATAATATAATGTATTGAAATATATTACAGTATGTTCATACTTTATATTTTGGATTGTATTCCAGAATATTTAATTTTACAAGTGGGTAAATACTAGAGCTATGAATCATAAATACACTATCAATCCAATTCAATTAGATTTTTTAGCCTTTTGTTTTGATCCAACAATGCAAACATACTTTCTGATTTATTTCAAGCATCTGATATATTTATAAGTATCCAATAAGCATTAGCATTCTGTGTAGCTTGTATTGTTTAATGTTAAGATGTCATGTTTCATATAAAATGCTAATCAATTCCTGACAATATTCTGCTCCACAATTCAGGCCAGTCTCGCAAAATGAGAGTATTTGTTAAAGATGGAAGCTTTTTGTATTTTGTGCAAAAGCTTTAAAAATATATATATCCATTTAACGCTTGAAAGTTTAATTGAACTGACCAGCAAAAGATAATTAACATTCCATGAATAATTAAATTGCACAGCTCTAGTAAATACCCATTAGAGGAAATTCACCCTGTTATTCATGATGTAGTACTCTGTATGTCTGGGACTCTTCATGATGCATGTCCTAAATTTTTAATATTGTCTGTGGAAAAAAGGATCTGCGGGTAAAGCTGTGATGCTATGTAATAATTATGTTTTGTTTTTCTGTATATAGCATGCTTCCATCATTGTGTTTCTCAGTCAAATCTAGAAGATTTGTTTGTCAGTGTTTTCTGAATCTGTGTGCAGTGTGACCCACTGACAGCAGATGGAGTGTAAAATCATTGCAGTCCAAATCACACACACAAAATATGCTACACATTCATCTGAGGTTTAAACAAGACGACTTTGGGTTCATAAACTACCAGCTGTATGAATAGCAAAGTGCGACAGCCTGAATCCATGACCAAGAACTGTTTCTTTTATGAGTTATACATTATGTAGTAAATCTGCAGTACAAATTTCTAAAGATGTGATTTTCACACAGGATTTACTATTATAAGCCTAACACTTAGTATTTACATTAACAGACTGATAACATGTAATGAGGACTGTTCTAATTTACTCAATTGCTGAGTTTACCATAACAGTACTTCCCCTTATACCACACCAAATTGGCATAAGTTCCGTCATTTGCATTTTAATAGATATTAGCGGTTACTTGCTTATCTTTCAAAACTAAAATTGCGGCTTGTGACTTAGAAACCTTAAACGGCAAAGCCCAACCACCAAATTCATGGAAGCTTTGGTACGGTTAATAAAGTTTTTAAAAAATACAGTAAAATTCACAATATCGACTATTGCATTTGATTAAGAAGTATCACTTAAAAATGCTTATTATTAGAGATAATTTATGTAAAGTTTCTATAATACAATCTCTGAGTCATAAATTCAGATACTTCAGAAATGAAAACATTAATACAATTGCAATAATATAAATCTGGGATTTGTAGCAGAACTACAGTCAGAGCTTCTTAAGACTTTTACAATGTTGTTGCATAACTAATAGGTAGCTATTTACTTAATTTTACTTAGGAAACAGTACTGATGACATCCTGACTGCTGCACTGAAAGTCAGAAAATAACAGACTTTTGGACCTTACAGCCTTACAGCTTTCTGATTACTGTATTTGACACATTTGGTCGATAACGATGGATTAAATCAGATGGACTGGTCTAGATATGCAATAGATACATATTTGAAGGGCATGATCACTGTTTTCAAACAGAATCTAGTGTGTTAGGGTGAGGCGACAGCAGTGTTAATTACTGTAGGTGTTGTGTTACTGTGCTAGCTGAAACACTTCATATTTCTGTGTGGAAATATATTAAGATAAGAGACATGTTCGGCTTGTATAAAATAAGAATGTTTATTTGAGAGTGTATGGTGCATGTACAGTACGGTATGTCATTCATTTTAGAAACAGATGTTGGCCATAGAGTGGGCATGGCTATGAGGTGCTGTTTAGGCAATGGATCAAATTACAGTTCTTACTGTATATACACACACTGCTCGGACAGTCGGTGATTTACATCTATGTAGTATAAGAAAAAAGGCATTCGTCCTGACACTTTACCTCACAGATGCACAAAATGTGCTCTTATATTAGCTTCACTGGTTTTACCTCACTCAAACTGATATCAAACTGATAAACAGATGAAGTCTCTCATGTTCACATAAATTAAATCCAATGGTAAATATCAAATATAGTGATGAATATAAGAGTTTTGTGTGAATATAAAAAAGTATTACCTCAGAAAAAAAGTGTGATTGTGTTTTGTGATGAGGGAAAATGGTGAATGTGACTGTGTGAGCGATATAAATCTTGAATGTTACACTTTTTCACGAATCAGTTTTTAAGGTAAAAGAGTTTCTGGAAAGTTTTGTAAAATGTTAAACAATGACGGGGAATGTGTAGGGTAACTTTGATTGTGAGTGTTGTTGTTTTTTTTTTGGGGGGGGGGGGAATGAGGTTAATTTAATAGTTGTGTGTGATTGGGTGAATTTGAATGTAAGTGATTTATGTAAACATCTGAGGTAAATAATGGATATGAGTCTAAGTGGTGTGTGTATAAGAATATATGAACTAAAATATGAAATTTGTATGTGTAGCATGTGTGTGTTTTTGTGTAAAATGGTGAATCAGGGCATTTTTTGTGAATGTGTGAATCAGGGTGTTTTTTTGTGAATGTCTGAGGTAAAATGGTGAATCAGAGTGTTTTTGTGTAAATGTGTAAGGTAAAATAGTGAATTGGAGCAGTTTTGTGTGAATATCTGAGGTAAAATGGTAAATCAGAAGTTTTGTGTTAATGGTGAATCAGTGCCATTTTTTGTGAATGTCTGAGGTAAAATGACAAATCAGAGCAGTTTTGTGTGAATGTCTGAGGTAAAATGCTAAATCGAAGCGGTTTTTGTATGAATGTGTGAGGGAACATGGAAAATCAGAGCGGTTTTTCTGTGAATGTCTAAGGTATAAAGGTAAATCACAGTGCTTTTGTGAACATTTCTGAGGTAAAACAGTAAAAATTTGTGAGGTAAAAGGGTCAATCCGAGCAGTGTGGGTGAATGTGTGGGGAATGTGTGAGGTAAATGGTAAAGCAGTTTTATGTAAATGTGTGAGGTAAAATGACAAATCAAAGTAATGTTGTGTAAATATGTGATGCAAAATGGTATATCAGAGCATTTCTGTGAGGTGAAATGTGATCGATTTCTATAATAGTTAATGAGAGTGCTTTCCATAAGATAAACTGCTGAATATGTGTATGTTAGAGCAAAAGTTTGCATAACAGCACCTCAAGAAAACCTCATGTATGACAGCATTTCTTGAAACATACATGCTTTTGTCATGGGTTGTGTTATCTGTCCCATTGGTGTTCTATATATGCGCTGAAGCAATACATCGATTGTTGAGGCAGGTACTGCATACTGTATATGGACAACTGTGTACAAACCTGTAAGCTATCTAAGATTTCAAGGTGCAAGAGTTGGACGAGACCAGTGGGATATTTTATTTTCTTATTGCACTTTAAAATATTATTATACACAAGTTTAAATAATTTACTTTGTCATTGGATCAATGATTACTGTAGATATACTGTATATACCAAATGAGTTTTCTATTACATAAATGTTTATGTTTGTAGGAAATATATGTACATGTCGAAAATAATTATTTGTTCAAAAGATGGCAATATATAAAGCAGGCCTAACAGGTTGGATGTAAGGCTTATCCTTATGTAGTTTTGTGGGATAAAAATACGTTAAAAAACATTTGTCAAAGGCAGTCCCTGGTTTTAAATATGTGAATACTCGAGATACGTATTAACTGTGCTGAATGTTGTTCATTTTTTTATTTGCTCTACACAGACACATTTTTGACCATTGTTTTCAATGATCTTTACTGAAATTTTATGCAGACCTCTGTTTAGTCTTATTTTGTATTACATGTATATTTTTGTTGTTTTCTTTTTTTTCCCCATAAATGTATTTATCGATGCACCTCAATATGCTCTTTCTGAGCTTGGGTAAATCTGATATGTGATATGTGCGTGTTGGGTTCAGCCTGTGAAGTGTGTTTACGGCGTCTTCCTGTAATACTGTATCTGACGAATAAAAAACGGCCAGACATCTGGCCGAATGCAGTGCTATACACTTTTGTAATAACACAACATGAGATATGAGTGCATGTTAGTTTGTCAAAACCTCTCACAATGTTTTCGGTGTGTTTAAACAGGTTAATACGAGATACAGACAAATTTTTATCACATACCTCAGTATTTTGAGGTGGTAAACAATATTCCCTTCTGCTTCACTTACATCACTTACATTCATACATATAAAACGTGTGGATGCATTTGTTTTATCCGCATATGTGATTCATGAGTATGTATAAAAGGGTGACAGAAGGGAAAAAAAAGGTGTACCTTGGGGGCATTCATTTATTTTTCTTGCATTGTTTGGTTCCACTTGCCTCTTTACAGCAAAATGTCGCAGTAAATCAATATAAAGTTCTTCAGACTGATCGTGGTCTCTTCCAGGATGACCTCGCACACCCACAATAGCTCACTAAATGGTTTTATGAAAATTAAAATGGTTTAAATCACATGTAAAGGCTATGGTCTTCACACTAATTCAACTGAGCACCTGCGGGAGATTTTGCAGTAAAGTACAGTATTAAACAGCACTATTAAACACTATTAATTAATTGTTGTAATACAGTTCCATGGATACATCGAGTTAATGTGATGACACAAGGAAGCTGTTCTGGTGGCCTATAGTTGCCTATAGGATTAATTTCACAGTTGTATGTATACACCAGAACACTGTGCATTTTCTATGATACCCATTATATTAACAGAGAGAAAAAGAGGACAGAAAACAGCCTCAAAACTTTGTTTTGTGATTTAACAACGATGCACATTAATATGTATAGAATTAAATAAATCATGACGGACACATGATTAATATTCATATCCATATTTCAGGTTAATAATGCTACAGACTACCATTCTTTAAAAAAAATCTAAATAAATAAACTAATACACAGTGTTGAAATGCAGTAATTTGTTGTGTAGAGCAGTTTGATCAGATGCCGGGGTTGAGTCTATGGTAAAGGACTAAACGAATCTCTGCACAGCAGATCAATATCAGTACTCAATACAATTCTGAGAATCCTGAATGACTTCAGTGAAGACAGTAATCCTGAATGATCACTCCCATCCAATACCCGGCAATCTGTACTGAAAAAAGAATAAAAATAATAGAAGAATTGCATGATGTGTCCGCCATGTTCCGATATGGCTGGTCAGTCGGCTCTGACACGCTTACCGACTGGGAGAGAAACACAAACACGCACGATGTGTTGAATGATCTCTGATTTATTCACAGAAAAGGAGGTATTTAAGTCTAAGGCCATTCCCTGAGTGAATACAAAATACATACATCATGTCCATCTGTTACTAGTTCAGAAAAGAATGAGCTGGGAAAACAAAGAAAGGGGACGTTTTATTTTGCAATCAACTGGCAGCGAGCCATAGGATGTGCTGCTACAGTATATAAGAAATGTGGAGGAAGAGAGTGAAGCATTGGGATCAAAGATGCAGAGAGACAGAGAAAAGCGGAGCGTGGGAGAGTAAACACATTCATATCAAAAACATTTTCAGGAAATATAAGAAATCCCTAACAATATTTGAATGAGAAATGTCAAATAATGACTTTTTTTTAAATAGCAAAATAATGATATAATCAGCTAACATAGGTTTAGGGTTTCCTCTAGAAATAATGAAATCTACAGTTCAAGTATTATACATGAAAAATGAAGTTCTGCAAAATGTTCACATAATCAAAGATCTGAATATGAAAGTTGCATGTATCCTGCAACCACTTTAAAAATAGTGTTAGATATTTTGCAGGAGTGAGTCAGGATCCAGGAGTCTGATGTTGATTTTCGGACTCTGATGGTAATTGTGCACTTGCAAAATCCTCAGACAATAATTTTCCAACAGTAACATACCCTTAAAAAGATTTCACCAGAATGAACAGGCCTAACTCTTCCTTGCAAAAATACTTCAGATCTATGAAATTGTATGGAGAACTCCTGCGCTCAGCCCTCTTCAAATCATTCTATGATTTAGATCTGGACTCTAATTCGGCCATTCTAAGACTAATGTAATTTTTACCCCTTCCTAAGCATTTCCTTGGACTTGTGCCTCTAGGTGTTGTTATGTGATAAAGTGAATGGTTTGTTTAGCTGTCTAACAGAGGCCCGCAGGTTTAACTGGTATTAAGAGCTATCATTTCTTTCCTCTATTGTGGCTACAGCCCCAGGTTCAGCTTAAGAGAACCAGCTTCATAGAATGATGCTGCCACCACCATGCTTTGCCTTAGGTATGGTGCTTAATGGATCATAAATATTTGTTGAAGAAAAATTGTGAAAGGACACCTAATGCTGCTGGTGTTTCGAAGTACTTCTAATTTTGCTTGTAACTGAACATATTGTACCAAAAAATGAAAAATGTGGCATTAAAACAAAAACAAACAAACAAAAAAAACCTACAAAATAAAATTTATTCAATAGTTCTAAATTCATAAGTAAAACTTAAGTCACCTTAGTCAGGACATTAACGCTCAGCATAAATTAATGTAAATCTGATAATTGTATAGCTAGAGTACACAAATGATCTAAACAAATATTATTAAACACATATTTCTTTTAATATTCTGAAATTATTTATACAAGATATTCAACAAATGTTAATCTTAGAAATGGTCTTGAAATAGACTATCGACATAATTGATACAATATGTTTTTATTTTTAATAAAATGTCATACCTTTTCCAAATAAAAGTGCTAGGCAATACTCAGAGGACAGAGGCAGGGGAAAGTCAGATCAATGGCAAATGGCCAAAAAGTGTCAGAGAAAGGCTTGGAAACATTACAAACTAATGAAAATATTAGAGATGAGTGCAGGTTATTTAAATGTACTGTAGTAGTGTGATTACAAACAAATGAGTGTCATTAGTATTCAGGTGGCTGATTGTGGGCTGAAGGTCATATACTGTAAGTCAATACGAGAGGGATCAGTAATCATCAATAATGACAATAGTTATCATCATCATTTTCATTCTTATCAATTCTATAATTGTTTTTTAATTACTCAACCTTAAAACAGCTAGGAAAGTACCTTTGTATATTGCTTTGTTGTTTGCTTCCAAAAAATGCACCTACAGTAGTGATGTAAGATTGTTTTAAGAATACTTCTTAGGCTTTTTTATCACTTGATTACAGGAGGTTAGTTAAGTGATAGTGTATTTCAAATTATACATCAAATATAGAATACTATCTACTAATATGACTGTCTACTAGTATAGACTGATATAGAGACTAATATGATATAAGTTTAAAATATTTAGATAGGTGACAATTAAATATGATATAATTTTCAAGCACGTGCATGTGACCTGTTTGCAAAAATATTAGCTTAGATTGAGACCAGAGGTGTTTCTAGGATTTCCAGTTAAGGGGGGGGGGGGCTCAGCCCCATAGATGTTTAACGCCTATTGACTTGTTCAGAATCAGTACTCAAATGAGTCTTCTTGATCACACACGCTGTTTACCGTATAAACCTTTTTCTATGTACA
>JAOTQY010000026.1:2413924-2428781 GCA_026413445.1 Dolichallabes microphthalmus | reverse complement strand
AAGAGGATGCAGAGGATAGGGTTAGGTGGAGGCAGATGATTCGCTGTGGCGACCCCTGAAAGGGAACAGCCGAAAGAGAAAGAAGAAGATAAAGTATACTTTCACATTAATGCAGTTCTAGTTGACGTTATTGGCACAAAGGTTTTTTTTTTATGTTAGTGTTATCCAACTTTTTCACATTTCTTAAAGGAGATTCCAATCCATTCACTGAAATTACCATAAAGTTAACATCCGTCAATTTTACACATTTTGTTGAATTTACACTCTCTCTGCATTATATCCCCTTTCTTTCCCCTGCAAATATTAATGCTGGTTCGAGATGAAAATAAATAAATAAATAAATAAATAAATAGACACAACTGTTTGTACACCCGTGTTTGTTGTAAAGCCTTAAAATCATAACTTAATTTCAATCATAATTGAATAATATCATAAAATATCGAATTAAAAATCGATTAATTGAATAATTGAATTGTTCTACACTTACTGTAGAACCCGTCAGTCGGGTCAGGCATTGTGTCATTATACATAATATGACACATAATAAATTCTTGAAGTACTTAAATCTTGTGCTAATATTTTAATGACCTTTTTCGTTTTGTTTAAATAAGCTTCTTTAATTATCTAACTGTTTATTAAAAATAAATATAGAATTTCAGGAGTGAAAAGTACATTATGGAACCGTACAGATGTTAACCTTGAAGGACTTGATGCACTCTAATGCAAAGAGGAACAATCTATTCCAATAGTCGACTTATACTTTATATATAAAGCTTAAAAATTAGTGTGCTTGTACTTTTAATATGAGATTGTTATCTCAGATTATGACCAAATAACATTTGTTAACTCTGTAGGTACAAAAAGTAGAAAATGTCCCAAAGAAGTCTTGAACACGTGTGTGTGTGTGTTTAGTTGTAACTGAACTTAAATGTCCCCCATCTCCGGTAGTTAGTCCCCCGTTTCTTACACCTCTAGTGTTGGATGTTTGAATCTGGTCTGTGTCCGTAGAGTTTGTATGTTCTCCGCATGCTTTGTGGGTTTTCTCAGGTTTCCTTCCACAGTCCAAAGACGTGGTAGAAACATGCATGCGATTGCAATTTCCAAACTGAAATGCCAGTGTACTGTATGTGTGATGGCTTGGCCTCCACCCAGGCTGTACCACGAGGTGTGGATGATGAATCCATGAATAAAACTTGTTCTGTAATGTTGCCTTCGCCTGTTGTAGCCCATACCCTGTATCTTCTTAACATATAACTTTCTCACCAAGCCAAAAATAATTTTAAAAAATCATGTGAACAATACTAAGTACCCCATGATTCAAAAGGATTTTTTACATAAATGTACATACACACGCAGTTACTTGCACGTTACGTTAATGGACAGAAGTGCCTGAATGCACCATGAAGCTCACTCCTACTACATACAAAACTCCAGAGACACAGACCTCGCAGACAGCGATGGCGGTTTTGGATGAGATGCGGTTGAACTTCGACAGGGCGGAACCAGTAATGATGTTTTGTCTAGGCTTCTGATTGGCCCGCTGTTGATTCGGGATGCTCCTGACAGCATTAACCTAAAAGATAGGTTGTGTGGATAGAATTATCCTTTTTTTAAAAAAAATACCCGGCTACATGTGGGCAATATTGCCGGCATGTTTTTTTTTTCTTTTTTGGCTTCCTTTTTGTTAAATAAATAATGTCATTGTGAAAAAAGTTATACACTACTATATACTAAATACTACGACCTGCTACAATCAGATGATTTTTAGATGTGCTCTTGAGTAAACATGCTGTAAGAGGACATTAACTTCAAGTAATGATATCCTGTATGACGCTCAGTCTCCTCATCTTTTTTTTTTTATAGTGTTGCTTCAGTTCATTGGGATTTTTGGGGAATTCGCTTATGCACGGCTCTCGCAAGCTTCCGCCACAGCATTCCAGTTGTGTTGAGGTCTGGATTTTGTTGGTTGGATTTCGTTCCAAACCCTTGATTCCTTTATTTTTCAGCCATTCTGATGTAGATTTACTGGTGTGCTTCGAAATAATCGAATAAAATATCTAATCATCCTGTTTTGTTTTTCCGCTTCATAAAATAAAAATGCAATATAATGGTGAGAAATAACTTCTTTCCCTCTTTGTATTATTAGACGGTGTGTGTGCCTTATCATTCCTAAATCGAATACGTAAAGCTTTCACACACCCATGTATCGCAGTCAAAATAAAAGAACAGGAAGCAGGCGTGATGGAGGAAGGTCCGTGCTATATTTGCGTTTCGTTTTCACACACACACACACACACACACACACAGTTTAAAGGTTGTATGAAGTCAGACAAGAAGCCAGTGTCTTGAGTTAGTGTGTGTGTTTGTCGGTTTAAAAGTGCTGTTTGTTTTGTGTGTGTGTTCTGTAATTCCTAAATCATTTTCTTAAGAGTCTCGAACAGAGTTAATTACAGCCGTATGAACGATGGAGTAGCACAGTTTTCTTTCTCAAGGCTCTTAAACCGCTGTACATAACGATCAGAAATCAACACAAAGAACAACAAAAAAAAAAAGTGGCAAAGAAAACAACTTAGGGGGGAAGAAGAAAG
Organism: Dolichallabes microphthalmus; assembly: GCA_026413445.1. NCBI lineage: Eukaryota > Metazoa > Chordata > Actinopteri > Siluriformes > Clariidae > Dolichallabes > Dolichallabes microphthalmus. The sequence continues at coordinate 2,426,193 of JAOTQY010000026.1, read as the reverse complement.
AAATAAGAAAGGAAATGTGTTCATTGCACTTAACAGGGTTTGGGCTCAAGCATTTAGGAAAATAAAGCAATAAAATTAATAACAGTAATAAGAAGAATAAATTGTGGTTCCACTGGTCATCAGCAATGCACAATGTATCTGAGAAAGCAAAACTCACAACAGCATTACAACGTCTGAAAAGCCGATGGCTTTGGAACTGAAGTGTCTTTTTATTTTCCGTATTATTTCCTACCTACAGTGTGTCATCGTTAATGCGTTAAAGTCAAGTTCAGCCCTTCTTTAGAGGAGCTGCAACGGGGCAGGAGGTGTGTGTTTAATGTTTGCCTTCAGTCGATTTGATCAGACATCATGTGTCAAGAAATTGAACCAAACTTTCGAGAAGCGGTACGAAGTAATGGAAGTCATAAAACCACCTAAATTCTCATTTTCCGCTTTACAAGTAAATAAGTTTAAAGCCGAAATAGGAACATGTACTAGGAACTGCCAAACATGTACACACACACACACACACACACCCTGCAGTTATTCGGAGTGTTGTTCGTGGACGTTTCTCAGAAATGAACGCTATGGGGGGGATTATAGCACCATGTGACAGAGTAAACAAAGAAATTGTACAAAGGTGCGTTCAAGTCAATCCGGGACTTGAAGGCGTACATTCGATTGACATTTCCAGAAGACTTCGAGTGAGACCCTTTAGTCGCAGTGAATCATCTTTAAGGAAACCATTTCCCACATGTTCAAGTTCCTGGGAGGCCAGACGGGAAGGAGATCATGGATCTGGCGTACTGAGAGAGAACTTTCTTCCTTAATGGCGTCCAAGCACTAGTGATAAGTGCATTAGTGTAGCAGGGGATTGTATAGAGAAATAAAAGGGAGTTTTTTTTCTGTTATTCTGCACAATCAAAATCAAAAGTCCTGATTTGACTTAATCGAAATGGTCTTTTCTCGATCTTTTACAGTTAGCGTTTTAAAGTTCTCTCGTACAGCCTCTCACTGTTTTGCCCAACTCTGTGTAGGATTTTCTAGATTTATGAACTACAGAGTTTTAGACTGGATGTACAGCTCATGACATGACGACAGTTTTAGGAAGAAACCGAGCACATCAGTGGGCTTAAACATGAAACATTAGAGTCTGACACGGGAATGTGAGAACAGTGGTGCCATCTAGTGGACACTGAGGTTAATCCTCCAGTGTCTGCTTTTGCATGTGAAAACTGGCCTCAAAAAAACTTTAATATTACTCATGAACCTGTACTGTGGAGTCACCTTTATTTTAGTGGCAAGAAACCGTTTTAATACTCAAAGTTTACAACTTATCGCTAAACCTCACTCTGTGACCTAATCGATTAAATCTTTGAAAAATGCCTAAATTATGTCCAACTTTTTAGGGGTCGAATGAAACCATTTAAAATTTGTAATGCTGATAATTCTGCATTACTGCAATGTAGCAACTGCGCAGCCAAACATTGAACATTCTGGAGGCGGCCATCTTGGACGACCTCCCCCCTCTTTTCCGAAAATGTTACTGAAAAAAACATTAATGACAAAGTTCGGACGCAAAACAATGCAAATGCAAACTTGTATTTACAAGAAATTTAGGAGATTGACTTCCATTAGCTTCAGCTAGTTAGTGAGAGAAAAAAAAGAAACAAACAAACAAACAATATATGCGCTGAACGTGTATATCAGTCGAACTAGAACTAAGATAAGAAGTAAATGACTCTTAATTTGACGATTTCCTTTAAAGACACAATCATATCATGGAAGAATTTTACGTTCTGGTAGTCACTTTGACTCTGTCATTATGTAAACATCACATCAAAATGGTGTCTTGGAGGTCGAAGCAAAACGTTATATCTCTACTCATTAGTTCAGTGACAAAATATAGATTTATGTCTAGGAAACGCAGTTGCCTTGACTTACAATTATAAACTGTTGGAACGTGACCCGGGCGTCTGAAGACCTCCGGAGATATTTCAGAATGGACACAGACCTGAGTGAATTCTGAAAGAGGTCCAGCCAAAAAAAAACATGATTTACACGCTTACACACGTACGTTCCTTTAGCTTTGCACTAAAGTTGATAACAAATGAGCTAGTTACCTTCTAGCTACCTCTAGCTACATGATCGTTCGACGTTATCTATAAAAAAAAAACACGCGGCTACATCTTGTAGCTGATCGCTTTCTCACTTCTTGATCACAACTCGACGTCGATCAAAATGACGCTAGGAGGCGTGGCCTAATTTGTACGTTCGGATTTGGACGCTAGCTTAAATTATGAGTGATTTTGAATTTTTTGCTTTAATTACTTGTTAGCTACTTAAGCCTCGTGGCTAGAAGTACAAATCTAAAGAAGCGCTGTTTATCCAGATACGAATCATATTAGCTATTCACAACTTTGGACAAAAAGTTTGTACTTTTTTTTTTTTCTTTTTTGGCTGAACAATTCCTATAAAAAAACAGACCTACGTTTCTGATATTTGTGAACTTGCGAGTCGTATCGTTCCAAAAAACAAAATTCTGGAAACTGGAGAAAAATAATAATAAGTATACATAAGTATCCACAAAGTACAGTACACAGCACACGTCATCTACATTATACACCCAGAACTAAATGTACAGAAAGGAATGCTAAGCCATGCCCCAACACCGACGCTAAAAGAGTCATGCGTTTACGACAGAATAGGCATGTGCCGATATTTAACATTTTATTTCACCGATATTATCACAATATTGTGGTGGAAATTTATTAGCTAAGCAGGATTGTGGTAACTAGCCAGGATTTCTTAAAAACATTTTGTGGAATTTTTGAAAAAAATGAAAAGGAAAAAAAAAAGCATCTCGGATATCCTAGCACATAGTAATGACGCATTTAACAGAAGTGCGAGAATAGGAATTATATTATTTTAACCAAATGTTTATTTTTTTGTTTGCAACAATCTTGCAGCTAATGTTACTAACGATGCAAATTACATAGCGATCTCCTCAAAGCAGTGAGCTGTATATTTAAACCAGGCTTATATTGATCGAAAGCAAATAACTTCTGCCTTACAAGTACACTATAACTCATTTCAAAGTAGGAAAGCGCTAAGTTGTTTGCTGTTGATGCTTTGAGCAGCCACGTTGCTTTGACATCTTTATTAAATGTATTTTTCCCTATTAAGAAGTCAGAAATTCAGCAATGAGCTTTAGCTTTAGTGCAATGTAACTTGCTTCTGTGTTACAGTTCTTGGTGTTGTACAATGTAAAACTTAATAATGTCTACATTTCTGTTTTTAAAAATGACATTTTGGTCATTTTTACTAAGTAAGTTACAATATGTAGTAAATAATTAGTGCTGGGGAAAAACAGCAGGTCTACCTCAGGACTCAATACTAAGACCGCTTTATTTTCAGGAGAATGCTGAGTATTCATGTTTACTGTGGACTCAACCTGGGCCACATTGCACATATTCATCACTGATTTTTTTTTTCCCCCTATAACAGCAAGCCACAAGATTTTTATTACTTACTTGTTATAGTCGCCAATTTTCTTGTTTGCTGAGGGTTTATTGATCGCAACCGTTAACTAATGAAAATTACTAATGAAAAAGTAATTAACTGTTAAAAGACCTTTATCATGGATCATTTGAAAGCTACATGCCAATTTTGGTAATTTTTAATGAGGAAATTTAAGTACATAGTAATTAATAATTAGTGCTGGGAAAAAAACAGCAGGTGTACCTCAGGACTCAATACTAAGACTGCTTTACTTTTCATGTACTTTCTGAATATTCATGTTTACTGTACACACGCTGGGCCACATTACACATATTCATCACTGATTATTTTCCTGTAGCAGCGAGCCACTAAATTTTTATTTCTCACTTGTTATAGTCCTCAATGATCTTGTTTGCTGGGGGTTTATTGATTGCAAATGTTGAACTAATGTTAAAAGGCCTTTAATATCACAGATCATTTACATTATTTAATTTTAATTTGTGAATATTTATGGCATAATTGAATCCTGGTACTTTTCACACGAGTCATTACGTAACACTAGGTAAGTCGCTTGTAATTACCACATACTGTACAGGTTAGCTTTTAAATACCAAGTACTGAAATGTTTGCATGAAACGGGAGTGCTTAGTGTAACAAATTTAAAATGATTAGTGGAATTCTAGTCTGATCAGAACAGAATTGTGGGATTGTTTTGACTGCGTTTCAATCAGTTCAAAGACAGAAACCTCAGGAGACTGACATCAATATCGTGATCATACCGTAAACCCGACTATCGGCACATGCCTACAAAAAAAACAGCTAATAACTCCATGGCAAGTGGCTCGCTTCTGGAGTGGATGCGAAAAAAGAAAAGGCGAACAGATGCGATTAAAAAAAAGAGAAGCCTGTCGAATCTTCACCCTGGAAATGAAGTTACATGCAGGATGCAGGAGATCTCAATGGCTTCTCCACTTATTGCAGCCGGAGGTGCAGGGAGGAAACGTCCCCTTTTCCATCCTCCGTGGTGGAAACGATATGCGACCGAGAGCGTGTTTTTAGCATCATCACTTCACGCTCACTCTGTCTGATACACACACACACACACACACACACGCACGCACGCACACACACACATCAGAACACGTTGAGAACTGCGCTGCTGAAATGCCAATGACATGTCGAGGCTAGTAGTGCATGTTTAAAAATCCAGTCTAGAGTTCCTCGTAGTCTCCCTCCTCTCTCTTCTCCGCTGCCTCTCCTCCAGCCAGGAAGGCCTCCAGATCGTCCAGATCGCCCGCTTTCTTGCTCCGGGACTTTTTCTTTTTCTTCTCCTTGTCATCTCCAGCTCCTTCAGGCTCCTCGCGTTCCTTCTTCTTGTGTTTCTTCTTCTTGCTGCTTTTCTCTTCATCCTGGGTAGAAACAGGACGTGGAAGGACAGACAAGGTCATACAAATAGCGAGATTTTTTTTTTTTTTTAAGAATTCTTTGATTTCAAGTTTGTTTATGAGGCTCGATCGTCAGGTGTGTCAATAGTATACAATGATTATATCAGAAAAGAGAAAGAAATACTAAAACAAAAAATGTATTATAGTTTATACACATTACGGTGTACAAAAGTGGTTGAAATTCTGTCCGTTAATATATGCATTACAGTTATCGAAACATGCACATCGATTAGAACTGTATGACTTTAAAATCGCAATTAAAATACACAAAAATTAAACCGTCTATATTGTGTTTTAAAAAAACCATATTGTGTTTTTGTCTGTACATTGGTCAGAATTTCCCAACTATTTCTACAAACTCTTTACCTGTGATTGATGGGTACTAACTCTAGTAAAAATAAAATATGAACGACTAAAATCCTGACGTAATAATAATAAAATGTGGAATAAAATTGTATTAAAGCTACAACTTACAATTCTTAGTTAAAGCTATAAACAGTTATAAAGTTTTAGCACTGGTCTTATTAGCTACTTCAAGCATTTTGACAGATCTAACCAAAAATTTCCACACTATGCAAAAGTTTTGACACCCCCCCCCCCCCTCATTTATTTATATTTTGTTTCCAAAAGATCCAGACTTTCTTGGAATTTCTTTGTCGTAGGCTTCCTGAATGACTTACTTTGTGCAGCGACCTCATTTCCTCCCTCATCTGTTCGAACCGCTCAGCATTCAGCATCACCAGTATAATAATCATTGACCTGATCTAATCATCTGTCATCATCACCCTTAAGTGTAGATGTTTTTGTTGTTTGTTTTTTTCACTATGGGGTTTAAAATATTCCTCTGAAACTACTCCGGTACAGGGACTGAACTTAAAATGAGAGACAAAAAAAAGTCCTTCAGGAAGCCTGGAGAATTATTTCTCATGACGACATTAAAAATACATCACATACGTCCGGCTGTTTGGAAGCAAAATATGCTGACATGAGAACAGTAAATATGGCACTTAAAAATAAAAATACATTTGTAATATTGCCGGGACACTTGGCTTTTTGCAGAATTTACTAAATATTTTCACATTTTTCCCCAACCCTATTCCTGATCTTATTCAATCTACCCCTGATGTTCCTTTCACCTCTTTACTCTTCTTCTTCTTTTTCTTCTTTTCTTTCATGGAATGCTTGCTTTCTTTTTCTGCAAGAAACAAACAACAACAAAAAAAACTTAGCATTTCACCTCATATTTTTCTCTTCGTATAAACAAAATAGGAAATGAAACGGTTTGGGTTTCGCGTGGACTTGCCGTCTTGTTCGTCACTGCTGTCTTTGCTCTTGACGCTTTTCTCCTCGAAGCCCAGGCCGAAAAGGTCGCTGTCGTTCTTGTGTTTGAAGGAGCGCATGGAGGACTTCGGGGCCTCAGCGGGGACGAGTTCATCATCCGAGAAGTCGGGAAGGTCAGACCGGGCGTCCTTTGTGTTTAAAATAAAAATAAAAATAAATAAATAAAAGGTTAGAGACAAGTGGTTTGTTGTTGTTGGAAAAACAATCAACTTCATCAACATAATTGAAAGACCTCTCTGTTTAGCTTTTTGTCCTTCTGCACTTGCTCCTCGTCACTCTGGAAGTCGGGGTCGTCCATGACGAACGAGAGCATCTGCTGAGCCACTGGGACCTCGGGGTCCGTATCGGACGAGTCGCCCCGATGAGGAGCCGCTCTGCCCTTACCCTGCTTCGGGGGCGAGTGTGCGTGCGGAGCGTGTAGGATGTGCACGGGAGTCGGCGTCAGGATCGAAGGTTCCGTCATCATCTGAGGCTGGACCGAAGGCACGGGCTTGGCGGGTTTGGGTTTGTCCTCCAGCACTAAAGCGCTCAAATCGTCCCTGCGGAACGGAGCATTCGATCGTTAATCCGAAACAATTTCCAATAATCAATTCTATCAATCAAATTTATCAGCTGATGATAAAGCGTCAGGACTGAGCTTACAGGTGGCTGTCCAGGTGGATATCCAGATCTTCGTCCTTAGCCACGACGGGTTTGGTTGCGTCCTCTTCGTCGTCGCTGGATAACGTGATGTTCAGGTCTTTGCTAGGGACGGAGGATCTGGGCTGCCGCATGGGAGCGGCATCGTCGGGGTCCAGGTCGTCCTGAAACCCTGCCACCATGGGGTTCCCTCCTCGACCTTCTCCATCACTGGGAGAGAAGGGAATAAAAAAGGGGAAACGGCACCAAGTCAACTCCTCAAGCAAATACAATAATACGTGGTTTGGTTTGGGAATAATTGAGAATTTTATTGCTTATTGTTTATGTCTTGTTGTTTTCTGCTTTGATGTTTCGACAAGTGCAGAGAAGACAAGAAGATCACGGAGATCGCTTTTGCTTTTCATTGCTAACAACATGGGGCCGCTTGAAAAATACCCAAATGATGACGTCAGAAATACAGTTCATAGAAAAACGGAAATCTTTTCAAAGAAACTTATTTTTAGCAGAAATGCTAAAATTGGGGAAACTACCCAGACTCATTGTGTCCTATTTACATGTCCGCCTTGAAAATACCTAGAATTTAAACAAGTGTCGTAGCATAGCATTATTATTAAAATCATAGTTTCTTCATCATTCTGCATCTTTTTTTCCCTTTTTTAGAATATTCAAACAAACAAACAAATGCAATGCCTTTGAAGTTGTGGGGAAAAACAAAAAAGCAACAAAAGAGATCTTTAGTGCTGCAATCATGAATATTTTAGGTGAGCACCCAATCAGGCCACATTTCACCTTGACAAAATACAGTTGTGATTTATTATTTCCCAAAGCTTTTTATTAACAGTGACGTTGATGATCAGCCTCTCTGTCCTTGGATGGAGAAATAAATTCAGGAAGTCTTTGTGGACTTCTGAGCGAATCATGTGATGATAAAGCTAACCAAGCATGTGTGTGTGTGTGTGTATGCTGTACTGTACCTGTCGCTGTCGGCGGTGATCCCGGCGTTCATGCTGTGTTTGGCGCTGGAGGGGACGCTGTCTTCTAAGAAACTCTTATCCAGTCCTTCATCAGGAACAAAGTCGTCTACACTCTGTACTGCGGGCGTGGCTCGGGGAGGTGCCGGCTCCGCCTCTAAAACAAGAATCGGGGGGATTTATAAGATTTATGCAAAAGGAATGAAGAAAGATCTAAATCTCCACAATAAATAATAATCTGACTTGACCCCCCCCCCCCCCCGAGAGTCATGTGAGTCTCCACTCATGATGTTCACGAGTCCTAATCCTGTGAATGAGTCCATGGATCTTGGATCATCAAACCCCAGGGGAACTCTCCAAATAGGACATTGTGTAGAAAGTCTCTGTGTCTGTGTGTGTGTGTGTGTGTGTGTGTGTGTGTGTGTGTGTTGTATGTAATTGTCTTAAGCTCATTTTATCCAGAAATGTATAAAGAAGAAAGTCAGGAACCGTTCTGGCCTCTCCTTTGTCCAAATGTTAAAAGTCTTCTTACAGAACAACCTAAACATATCAACAAGTCCAGAGTATTTCTTTTTTATTTTTAGTTAAATAACTATCGATAATAATATAACGCTGGGATTTTAGAATGGTTGAGAAAGTCCTCACTGTTGAGTAACTTTGTAATTTAGTATCTTGATGCACACCTACATTAACGACGACGCGGGTCATGTGTAACACTCACCCTGGCCAGCAGTGGGCGCCTCGGGAGACGCGGTCGAGCCGAACAGCCTGGAGATGAAGCTGCGTTTCTGCGGCTGCTGAGCCGGAGACGGAGCGGGAGCGGGAGCGGGGACGGGGGCGGGGGGAAGAGCGGGTGCGACGGGAATCTGAGCGTCCATAGGCGGCGAGGCGGAGGGTAACTGCGGGTTCTGCCCCGCGACAGGGGGTTGCTGCGGAGTGCCGGGGCTGGAGCTGCCCGTGGAGCTGGCGCCTGCTGGGACGACGGGGGACTGCGATCCCGACGACGGGCTCTGACCGTTAGCGTCTCCGGGAGATCTGTAGCCTTTAGCGCGCGATTCCATCATCTCTAGGAATCTGCGAGGATGACGGTTAAGGATTAGGTTCGTAAAATCTAGATTGAGAAATTGGTTATTTTTGGAAAGTAGATCAAAGACCAATTTGAAAACATACCCAAGAAGAAAGAAAACAAAAAAAAAAAAATAGCTTTAATGCAAATGGTTTGTAAAGATTCCTCAATACATCAAGATGTGTTTATTCCCTGTCCTGTCTTTCCTCTACATTTCACGTACATTACTTTAGCAACTTTTACATTCAGCATTTAGTGGCGACGTCTCCCTTACACGTCCCAACCAAACATCAGCTCATGCTACAGTCCACCCCTCTGAGGAGCACGACGAGTTCCTTCAAGATACACAGCACACACTGCAGGGAATCACCGTATAAATGTCGTCATGGTTTATTCGGGTGTGTTAAAGGCGCGCGAAAAGTTTTTACATTTCGTAATTTTGATCCTCGGTCTCCTGCTGGACCGTCAGCTCCTCCAGCGTGGCATCGATGTCCAGTTGGTTGGTCTCCAGCTGCCGTAAGAGCGTCTCTCTCTGCGGGCGAAGAAAGAAATAACACAACTAATCATGAACAAAACCAAAACAAGGAGAATTTAAGAAGGACTGACGGACGATCATGAAAATTTGTAGAAGATTTTAGAAACTAGACGAGGCAGGACGGAAGCTATCGAAGACGATATCCGACCTTGGTCTGACCTTGTCACTATTTAAATCGCTGAATTTCCTGGTTTCTAATAATAACTCCATGTATACTCAATAAAATAAGTGTGAACTCCTATATACTGATTCCCACGTAAAAAAACAATCAAGCTTAAATTACAGTACGCTACACCCTCGAACGAGCCGTTACCATGGATACGAGAATAATAACAACGCATTCGAAAGAACGTTAATCGATACAGATACATTTTTGGTTTTTAATGAAATAAATCCAACCAACGGATAAAAATCGACTCGGTCAACTTACTACGACTGACGCCACTCGGAGGTAAGAGGTGAAGGTACGGCTGCGGTCTGTCTGGCTACATTACAGTCTAACAAACATGCGCTAAGGCGTAAACCTGCGACCTGGAGGCTTTGTTGAGTTTAAAGTTTTAAAGTTTGCCCCAGTAATAAAGTGCACTGTAATGAGATGATGGTGAGTTGGTTGGACTCGACGCCGCGCTCCAGGGCTGCAGTCTGACACCGCTGATCTAATTACTGCTAGACACTCGAGACACTCAAGGCTCTCGTACACACACACACACACACACACCTGGATGAAATATTAAGTGAGCGGCACAACAATGAACCCGAGTCGATCCTCTGGAGACTACGGAGTCGGTCTGGGAGCGATTGGGTGTCACTGCTGGAGTCTGAGGATCACTCACCTGGAGCTGCAGGAACGGAATGTTGAAAAATCGGTGCAGGTATTTGAGGCCGAAGCCATTTCTCATGGAAGACTCGGCGTAGTGGATGTAGGAAGAACCCAGTGGCCTGTTTGGGAAGAAGAGCGAAGTCATAAACAGCGAAGCTTTTCGCTCTCTTGCGCTGCGGAATTGTGGGTAATCGTCTCCCCTGCTGGGTCTTAGTGCTCGTTTCTTACTGGTATAATCAACATCCGTGCACGTGCATACTGTTTACTATAACACTGTGACCCACGTGTGTGTGTGTGTGTGTGTAAAAAACATATTTTATTTTGTGTCTGTATGTGTGTGTGTACAGCGCGTGTGTAAAGCAAAAGCAAGTCTCATTAGAGAGGTTAAAGATCCATTTTCTGTGTGCGCGCGTCATTGGACACCATGCCCCCTCCACACACACACACACACACACACACACACACACACACACGTAACACAAACGGAAACACTTATCTGTCTGGATTTATTTTATATATTTTTTTAAAGGTAAAGTGCAGGTTAATTTTTTTTATTTTGAATTTATATTTTGTATTAATTATTTTTATGTATGTATCTTTTTGGGCTGGGGAACGAATAATTTGAGTTTCCATTATTTCTTATGGGAAAATTCGCTTTGGTTTACGAGTGTTTTGGAATACGAGCCCACTTCCGGAACAAATTATGCTCGTAATCCCAGGTTCCACTGAATAGTGTTGGAAATTGTATCGTAATATTAGTTATATTTTTGGGTGGCTGGAACGATTTATCTGCAGTTTCCGCATTTCCTATTGCGGAAAATGCGTTTCGCAATATGAAAATCCGCCTTAAGAACTCGCCTTAAACCCGTATGCTACCGCCGAGGTACCGCTGTATAAGTATTGAGCCAATGAAAAAACCCCTCACACTAATACCAATACGAAAAAAAGAGCATGTATGTGACGATACATTTTCTTATAGATATTAAACATAACAAGATTTTCAAGGTAATAAATAATAAACACACGTCGCACTTCTTCCGGCTCCAGACTACACGGTCCCGGTGTCTCATCCATACCTGTTGAGGCTGTTGATGAAGTCTCTGATGTCATCGGGAAGGATGACCCTGTGCTCACCCATGTCTCGATGATTCCCCAGCACACACACCGGCACGTGGGTCGGCACTCTGGGCAGCTCGCGCAAAATGTAGTTATAAGTCCTGTGAAGAAGAAATGTTATTATTATTTAATGTGTTTAATATGTAAATGATGTACATAATTGGGAAATACACAACCTCCTGACATTATAACGATATAATTATAAAAAATGACATGACACGATGATGTCATTAAACATATTAAAAAGAAAAAAATTGCAGATAGCAAAATCATACTAATAATTCAGTTGACTTAATATATATATTTTAAACATATGTCCCTGATAGCCCCGAATGCTATGAAGAGAATAACAGCAGCATGTTGCAAAAACACCAGGCACCATCTGCTTAAAATCAGATTTACATTTTCCTTCAGTGTGCTATAGTAAAAGAAGCAAATATCATCATGTGCAAGAAAAAATCGGATCGATCCGATGTGAAGTTTGGTCTACGTGGAAATCTGTGTACATTATAAGCTGGATTGATCCTCTCGAAATTTAAAGGGTCTTATTACATAATCAGCCTGGAAAACTAGCATCGATTTAAAAATTCCAGCATCCAGGTCAAGTAATAATTTTATTAAACGCATATTACAAGCAGACACGGTACAGGAGCGCCAAGTCCTTCTGCAACCGTCCAAAGAAATAAAACCAAAAGAGCTGGGTTATTACAGTGGAACCTCGGATTACGAGTAACGCGGTTTACAAGTGTTCCGCAAGACGAGCAAATATTTTTAATCAATTTACTTGAAAAACGAGCATTGTCTTGGTTTACGAGCACCGAGTATCATGTATCACGCATGCGCTTCTTGTTTTGAC
>JAOTQY010000026.1:2182934-2193511 GCA_026413445.1 Dolichallabes microphthalmus | reverse complement strand
ACACTATGTGGGTGGATATATGGGTGGATGAAAGAATGGATGAGGGCCTGGATTAAATGAATGAATATATAGATGAGAGACTATGTGGATGGATGAATGGATGCTTAACATGGTGTGACTGATGGATTGATGAAATGTAGATAAGGAGACATGACGAGCTAGCTGGATGAACAGATGGATGGATGGATGGATGGAGAGTAAAGGTTGACATACAGTATGAGCCTGAATTACATTGTTTATTGCCTTTAATTTTGCTAATTTCATGAAGGATGGCTGAATAGCCAGATGGGTGGATAAATGGATAAAAGATGGGATGGGGTCAGATGGATGGATGGATGGATAAAAGGATGAATAGATGCAGGGTTGTGTAGATGGTTGAATAGATGGATGGATCTGAGTATGGACTGTAATACCACATGTTCTGAACAAATATAATGTATATAATATGTTAGTGTGGATGGATGAATTGGTGGATAGATAAATGGATAGACAGAACTGCAATACATTATATTGTTTTGTAAGTCTAGCTTATGGATGGATGGCTGGATGGATGATTGGATGATTGGCTGCCTATGTGGTTCGATAGATGAATGAACAAAGGCAGACTGTCTAATGCTCTGTTGCGAGCCATATTTGCATGAGTTGGTTTTTTGTCTCCATTCCACATTTACATAAAAACAACCAGCTACTGATGCTTTACACCAAGAATTTACCAGCGGATGGGTGGATGAAAGGAAAAAGAAAAAGAGAGAACACAAAATACCCAGTCGGTGCACATGACATGAGATTGCAGAGATGTCAGATTTTCAACAATTGGAGCAAACATAACAGGACAGAAAGTTTCTCCATCAACTCAAGTGTTTTTGTTGTGGTGTTTTGAACCTGGAGTCCTGGGTATTAAATATTTGAACGGCACCGTGGGCCATTTCAGGAACTCCCTCCGTCTCAGATATTGAATGAGTTGCAGTTTATCAATATTTAATCTGGCTTTGTTGAGGTTTTTCAGGCTTCAGCATCTGAGCCACATCAACCTTAATAAACAGATCAGACGCGATGGAGCTAGAAGAACCGAGATTACTGTACGTTCCTCCATTTGAAATAATGAGTTTAAAAAGTTCGTTTTGTCTTCAGGATCATCGTATTAAGAGATATTGGATTATTATTATTATGGGTCAAAAACTTAATTTTGTTTGTTGTGCAAATTAGAAAGTCTCTCAATTCTGTTCTTACTACTGACTAAATTATTGGCACCCTTGGCATTGTTCAAGTTGGTTCTTTCTATTATTACAGAACTCTCTATGTCCTGCACTGTCAAGTGTCATTGGTTGTTTTTTGATATTTTATACTTATAATTAGTGCTGTACAGTTAATTTATAATTAAATTATTACAGTTCATATACACATAGTCAGGAATTTATGTAGAGTTTGTCAATAATGTGAGTATTAGTTCCTTTTTTTAAAATACTTTTGAGGTGATAGATATAATATGTTTAAATACTAAATGCTATTTAATAGTTACATATCAGTCACACATTGGGTCAAAAGAATCACAGTGTGATTTCTTTTTATCATATTGTGCAGTCCTACATACAGTATATTTGTATAGTGGTGTCACAATAACAACAACAACAATAATAATAATAATAATTATAATAATAATGTGTGGATAGATTTTTTCCCTATAAAAACTTTTGCCTGGTTACAGTTATATTAAATATTTTATTTATTTTTTATTATTTTATTAAAATAAATTTGTAATGGATTTTGCTTAAAAATCCAACATAATGTTAAAATGTTGTTACCCTTTTAAGCAGTTGTTGATTAAAAAAAAGGTATTCTTGGAAAACGTGTAACTACATCAAAGCACTATAGATAGATGTAGATAGATAAAATTAACTAGTGCTGCACAATTGCATTATAAATTAAAATCGCAGTGTGGACCTGTGCAATTATTCAATGTATTTATGTAGAGTTTGTCAATAATTTAAGTATTGCATATTGGCAAACATCATATTCATGAGATCATTTCAGCAGTTATTTGCTGTTAGCCTCGATAAATACAAAATGACTTGATTTAATAGCGGGGTTTTAAATGTACCGTCTTTTTTAATGGAATAACTCACTGTTACTACTCTGGTAAAAGTAACAATATTTCTGAATTGCTATTCTAAATCATTCCCTTTGAACTCGTTTGTGTATTCAGACTCACTTTCTCGAGCACGCTCCGTGTTTATTAACGTTTCTGATGTTCAGAGTACGTCGTGCCTCCGCTGGACGAGCCAACCCAAACAGCCATCCTGCAATATTTCTGGTTTCTTATGATTTATTTGCCCAAGCTGACGGAAGGGAAGGAAAGAAAGAACGAAACATGAAATAGCGGGAAATGTTTAGCCAGAACAAAAAGGTCAGAGAAATAAATTGGTTCTTCTCCGAGTCCACAAACCCACAGCGCTTTTTCACTTTGCCTCGGGCAGCGAACCAATTAAATACCGCTTATAGACTAGAACATGTTTAAATAGTGCACACGTGTGTGTAGTTTTTTTTTTTTTGGGGTCAAGTTGGTCAGTTTTGGTCAATAAAATTAAATAATAATCTGAAAAAAAAAGAAGAAGAATGAACTGGATTTGAAAAGAACCAAACAAGTGGGAGGAGCTAGAAACAATGCAGTGTGCTTATTGGCCAAAGGATTAAAAAGTCATTGTGTCATCAGTCCTGTGTCATCCCAACAGCAAAGCTTCCTGAGACCATTCATGTGTGGTGGTGCTTCTTAGCCAAGGGAGTGGGCTCACTCACAATTTTGCCTAAGAACACAGCCATGAATAAAAAGTTCTCCCAAACATCCAAGAACAGTTTGGTGATAAACAAAACCCTTTCCAGCATGATGGAGCTCCTTATATTTTGGGTCCATGGCTCGGAAACTTGTGGTCATCCCTCAACAGGCAGGTGGACAAACAAAAAGCCACAAATTCTGACAAACTCCAACCATTGCTTATAGAAGAATTGGCTGCCATCAGTCAGGATGTGGCCCTGAAGTTGATTGACAGCATTCAGGGGCAAATTGCAGAGGTCTTGAAGAAGACGGTTCAACACTGCAAGTATTGATTCTTTGAATAAACTTAAAGTAATTAGTTAAATCATTTTGACACTTATGAAATGCTTGAAATTATAGTTCAGGGTATCTTAGTAACATCTGACGAAAAAGAATAAAATTATATTTGTGTCATTCTCAAAACTTTTGGCCATGGCTGTACTTATTGTTATTATACTCACCTCCCTGCTTTTAATAACATACGTGTGTGACAGAATATATTCCGAGCCGTTTGCATTTTGATTTTCAAACCTGCGACCTGTCAGCCATAAATCAGGGTGAGTCACCGAACAGAACATGCGGGCTGGTTTTGTTAGTTTTTTCTTTTAGCTGCAGAGCTGATCGGTGTAATTCGCCAAGCAGCAGATGAGGTGGAGTTAGATGAGACAGCGATTACTTATGTTCTATCAATACAAAGTTTTAATATGAAGAGTAGCAGAATCCTCTGCTTTGTCTGGCATCGACACCAGTAATGTCTCTGGTTCCCTTTAACTCCCTACGCCTCGACCCGGGGGAAGAGTGAGACCTGCTTTACAGATTCCAGCTGACGCCATAGCTACAGTCGCCTCGTATCTAAATAAAAACAAAAAACACCTCCACTTCTTCTGTTTGACGTGCCAGAGTCCCACCCTGATTTATGGCTGACAGGTAGCATAGATAGCACAACCAAAAGCAACATAATAATTCAACTCGAGAAATACATTGTCATTTAAATAAAGGTACTCATGAAGCACCCAAAAGCCGGAGTAAACAAAATGTCAATAGTATATCAAGATGCAAATATATATAAAAAAAAAGGTTGGATTTGAATTTTTGTAATGTTAAATTACATTTGGCCAAAACACAGTATTTTATAATTTTTTTATGTTATACAGAAAACGTGTGTGGCCAAATAAGCCATTTCTTAAGTTGATACAACATTGAAGTGACCAGTCTTGTTTCCCTAAACATTTCGAGTTGCTAACATACAAAATTTTATATGTGCCTCAAAAACGGCAATTTTTCTGCGTTTTCAGCATCTCACTTCAAACTATAATCATTTTAAATCCAAATTATTTATATTTCTTTATGAGTATTGACACTAAAATTGGGGTAAGCTGCTAGAAGAATAAGACCTGAAAAAAATTGTTGCTTAAATTAAAGCATTCCATCCAAAATTAAGGATTTTTTCCCCAAAACAAATCTGTAGTGTCCGTAACCATGTCAAGTTCATGTTGCAATATCTTTACAATTTTGCATTTTAGAAGATAGCAAATGCGTTTCTTTTTATCTGATAAAAATATAAATGTGTATGCATATTTACAAAAACAAACTAAGCATGGATCGGGAGATGAGAAACGAAAAATGGTTATACGATCCTATCTGAAAATCCACTTTTTATCACCAATACCATGTATTTGGCCAATTGACTTTTTGCAGATTACATTTAGATTTGAATTTGAAACCAATGGTACCTGTGTATCATGAAATATTCATAGTAGTAAACCAAAGTGCAAATGAATTGAATTTGAAAGATTGAATTTGAATTTAAATTTGAATTTTGAAGTTCCTTGCACAAGTTGGAAATGTAAATTCACATTGATCATTACATTGACATAATATTTTTTTATACTACATTTTAATTTAAAAAACATCAATAATGATGAGGATGTCTGCCAAAATGCTAAAAAAAAATTATTCCTTACTGTTCACTATTTGTAACAGAATGCGATTGTACAATAAATACCCCCTTGTGCACAATTTCACAATGTGTTTTGTATTTGTAAAGTATTGGCACCCCTGCCTTCGGTTTGCTTTAGACACAGAAATGGTATTCGAACCACAAAAATATTCACAATATTAGCATTAAAGATAAGACATGAACCACTCTAAACTCTAAAACTAAACTTTATTGTATTTTTAATGTAGTCTTGAGGGATAGTTCTCCAGACTCCTTGAAGGATATCTCGTTTTCAGTCCAGTCCTTCTCAGTTTCAAAGAAATGGTTTTAGTCTGTTAAGCCACACAGTGACCTAGGAATTACTCAAGCTTAAAAAACATCTAACTTTAGGCATGAACTAGTGAGAAACAAGTACAGATCCTGTGATGCTGAATGCCCCCATGACATGGGGGGAAGTGAGGTTGCTGCTGAGGTTACAAGCAAACCATTTTTTTTTCCTTTAGATACTGGTTTCTGTTTATTTTATTTAATCCAAATAATTTAATAAAATTTTAATTAATATGAAGAAATGGGGGGGGGGGTCAATACTTTAGCATTTTGTGTGATAAATCAATGTATTCATTCGATTCAGATAAGCTGATTCATACAGTATTTGAACATCTGTCACTGTTAACACGCTCCTCTTTCTTTATTCCAGCGTACAGACAGCCGAGCGGCAGATCTGCTGAAGATGCCGTAGTCAGTGATGATGGCGATAGCGAAGAGGCCACCAGTACAATAGAGCCACGTCCGGGCAGCAGCACCGAGCGATCGAACACCAGCAAGAACGACAAATCCTCTCAGATCCTCTATCTGATAACGTCCAGTCCTAAGAAGTCAGAAAACGAAATGCCAGGTCAGTGGCTCGGCCGGGGCCGGACCGCTGCACACAGCACCAGTATGTACACCTTTATCCACTGCTGTACCGCTCTTCTGTCTGTCTGTCTATCTGTTTATTCATCTTTTTCATTTGGCTAATTTCTCATGTCAATTTACTGCTTACTGACTTTTATCTATCTATCTGTCTGTCTGTCTGTCTGTCTGTCTATCTATGTTTATGAATCTGTTATCTCTAGGGATTTGCTCATGTCAGTTTCTCATCTCCGTTCTTTCTTTTTCTGATCTATCAATCCCATGCCAATTTTCTTTCTTTCTTTTTTCTTTCTTTTATTCTTTATCATTATTTCTTAAATACAGTATACACACATTTCTTTTAAAATAATAATAATAATAATTATAATAATAATTATTATTATTATTGTAAATATTTATTGTTGTTATTATTATTTCAGTACTTATGTCTGTGTTTACAGTGTGGACCATCTACGCTCTGGCTGCCTTGCTAATGCTAACTGTGATAGCCATGGTGGCTAAGCTGGTGCTTCACGTTACAGTAAAGTAAGTGTTAATCCCTGAACTCGGCTGCTGCTATAATGCGCTCGGGTTAAACATTTTTATCAAAGCCGAAGAAAAATGTTTAGGCTTTAGGTCTTATTCTGAGCTAATACAGTCTAGTGGAGAGCAGAATGTGTGTGTGTGTGTGTGTGTGTGTGTGTGTCAGGAAACACGATTTTTAATTGTTCTTGCTTAATGACTAATTCTTTACTTTTTTTGTTCTATCTATCTATCTATCTATTTTCCCATGGAAATTTCCCATTTCTCTCTCTCTGCCCCCCCCATCTCTCTCTTTCTATCATCAATCTATTGATCCCTCTCGTTGTCTCTCTATGTCTGTCTTTCTGTTTGTCTGTCTTTCTATCTCTCTCTTGTTGTCTCTCTCTTTCTCCGTCTCTCCCTCTCTCAGATCTCCCACCATTCCCGCAGTGAGCAGCGACTCATGCTCCCAGAGCACCACCTCAGAGCCGTGGATCATCTTCTACAGACCCTCTACCATCTCTCTCTTTAAGAAGAAGCTCAAAAACCATCACGGCGACCTCAGCCCTCTGGTGGGCAACTAACCTACACACACCTACACACACCTACACACACACACATACACACACATTATTACACAAACTCTACTGGACAGCAGGTAGCAAATACAATGGAGCACCTGATGAGGAACTGGACATCAACTGTCAGCCAATCAGATGGTGCCATGTGAGACGGGGCGTGGCTTCCACAGGACCTGGACAAAGCCAAACTCACATGTCAATACGACCTGAGGGGGGTGGATTCTGGGAAAAGACTATTTCTTCCAGCAGGTTTTCGGGGGCGCAGATGGATTCTGGCAGGAGTTCAGATAAGGTTCTCTGGGTGAAGTAAAAGAGACCGAACGTACTGTACCGTGGAGAGGCTCACGTAACCGTCTTAACGCCAACGCAGACAATCGGCCTTTTCTGTTCTGCCACACCAAATCCAGATTCTGTTTCAGCCCATTTTCACCTCACTCTTTATGTAGGTCACTTCTTGCTTGGACCGGGAATACAATTTCCCGAGTGGAGGACAGACCGGATCATGATCCGGCAGCCACAAACAAGAGTGTGCACGCGTGTGTGCGCGCGTGTGTTCGTAAATCTGTCATCGCTACAGCTCGGCCCGTGCTCCAACAAACTGGCATTCCACGTTCCTTTTGGACCTCTGTAAACAGCTTTTCAGTATTTTTTTTCCTTGTTCATTTGTTGTGGGTTTATCATTTTTATGTTTGTGTGTGTGTGTGTGTGTGTGTGTGTGTGTGTGGTGTCTGTAAGTGCCTTAAGGGTTGGAAAACTGTTTGTATGTACATTTTTTTTCCCCTTTACTTCCCACAGAGCTGTCTTTAAAGGCCCAGAGATGAAAGATACACACGTTTCCCATTACCGAGAAGCCAGTCGATCAGCCAAGGCATGTTTGTTGCTTAAAGTTTCCTTCTTTAGTTTTTGCACTGGAGCTACAAAGCTAATGCCAGTTTAGCATCAGGATCTCATGTGGTTTTTGCTGCTTTATGACGATCGTTAAAAAAAAAAAAAAAAAAAAACAATGGACATGTTCAAAGAACAGATCTGAAAACGATCTACAGACGTTTACATACATTACTTAGTGTGGAACTAAAGAACCCATGGACGTCCAGTTAACCGCTGGTGCTGAGTGGTATTTCACTGAAAAGTATTTTCCTAGTAATTTATCAACACGTTTGAGGCAAAAGTCATTATTTCATCTGTTTCTGCCAAATTTCCACTGCCATTACACTTTTACATTACTTATATAAAAGACTATGAATGCTAGCTTACATGCTAGCTAGATAAATGATTAGCCTCAGTGAGTAGCTAGCTACTATCCTGTGCGCATTTTTCCAAGTTACCTAGCAACAGTGTTCTCAACTAGACCACGAAAACACTTGCCGGCTAGTAAGACATTCCAAAAAAGCTAAAATGACACAGTATTGAATTTCACATGGCAGAAATGTTTAGCTTGCGATTAAATGAAAAAGTTTTTTTTTTCTTAGTGGTTCATCAACATAACTGAGGTAAATTTTGAGATTCTGGACATCTGTGTCCCATTCTTACTGTCATTACACCTTTAAAATGGCTACCTGCCTTACATACGAGCTACATAAACAATTAGCTTCAATTCCTAGCTAGCTTCTATACCTAGCAACATTGTTCTCCCAACTACACCATAAAACCACTTGAACACAGAAAATATTTAATAAGTGATTTGATGTGGAGACTTTATTTCTTGGATAAAGATTAGCTTGCACAATGCTAGCTAGTGGTCTTGCTTTAGGTTCTTACAAAAAAGGTAAAATGACACAGCGTATTGAACTTCAAAGACACAGATTTTTATCTAACAGCTGATTAAGATTTTTTTCCCTTGTAGTTTATCAGCATATCTCAGGTAAATGTTGATATTTCGTGTCTCATTCTGACTGGTATTCTACCATTAAAATGACTACCTGCCTTACACACTAGCTAGATAAACGATTAGCTTCAGTCCCTAGCTAGCTTACATGCTTTTTGCGCATATTTGGTGGACCCATCAACAGTGTCCTCACAACACAGAAACATACACAAAATACGTGTATATAATGTGTCTTACTTAGATTATTAATTATCAAATTATATTACTTGGACAAAGATTAGCTTGCGCAATGCTAAACTGGTAGTCTTGAGGTTAGCTTTTATGAAACGTTATGAAAATATTCTGAGCTTTGCATTCACAACTTGTGAGACATTATACTGAACCTTAAAAAAAAATCATACATGTTTCTTAGTCCTAAATTTTTTGTTACACATTCAATTTCTTTGTAATCTATCAACATATCTGAGGTAAATTTTGATATTCTGGGCATTTTCACTGTCACTAAATGTTTACAATACATGCTAGCTAGATACATGACTAGCCTTATGTACTAGCTAGCTTCTTAAGCTTGTATCCGTGTTGCCTAGAAACCATATTGCACAAATTAAACCACTTATATAACCACGTACATTACGGAATATTTATCAAATGGTTGTCTGCTGACGGTGGCAAAAAGAGCTGTGATGCAATGTTAACAGTCCTCGATATAGCTGATATGACTTCAGAATTAACGGTTAATGCTAATAAGGGTAATTTTAGTAAAGTTAAGTCTTCTCTTGGTAAAACATCGGAGATAAATGTTAATATTCCAGACATTTCCAGGTTTCATTAGCAGAAAAAGACTATTTACTGTAGTTATTTGCTAGCCTTTTCAATTATTAGCTTGTATTTAGCTAGTTAAATAAAAGCTATAGAACTAGCTTAACACTAGGTAAAAAGTTAAATAAATAAAAAAAACCGTTAAAGAAAAGTTTAGCCTGGCATTATCTAGCTTCAGTGTTTGGTGTTTGGCAATGGCCTTGTAGTTCCAGTGCAAAACTTAAAGAATGCAGTGTAAAAGAATAAACACGTCTTGGCTAATCAGCTACGTTCGGGATAAACAGGGGCCTTGTTTGAATTTCATTTTTTGACCAAACGTTTCATCACCCACTGAGTCGCCACTAAGAGCTCGCGTGTGGGAGCGATGAAAAGCGACACATTCTTCCAAAACAATTCTGTCTTTCTCCACCTTCTCCTCCTCCTTTTCCTTCTCTTCCGCGAGATCTCAGACGCTAAAGCGCTTCCCGCATTCCTCAGCTTTATTCAAATCAGTGCTGTTGTTCTGGTATTAACTACAGTGCTGCCACCCGGAGTGTCGGGAGGTCACGACACAAAAATCTGTCTAGTCACGTTAAATATTCTGAACATGAGCACACAGGGTGAACAGCGACACTGTCATGACTACATCCAAAAGCGCATACTACTGTACTGAATAGTGTCACACAGTGTGGTTTCTTCCATTGTGAGTCGATGGTACTGACATTTTAAACGCAGTGAGTTGTGCTGAACACTATTTCAATTATTTATTTTCCTTTAAAACTGAATAGTTTGGATAGTTTAAATCCAAAATTAGTCAAAGATGGTGATCATTAATGAAATGAATTCTGTAATGCCTTACAAAATAACTCCAGCAATGAAATAGTAAACTTTATAACAATGACTAAACATTTGGACTATTAACTTGAAGTTAAAGTTTTTTTTTTAAACTAATTATACTGCAAGCTAAGACTACAGAAATTTTAAGTTATGTTACCATACAAAACTTTACGTAGCCTGTTCATTTTGTCACGTTTGTACTCTTTAATTTTTTCATGCTAATATCATTCCAGAAATCTCTCAATATCTCAATGCACTTAACTTTACTTAATTGTAGAACTTTATATAGTACTTCTTCTTTGTCTTTTGGCTGTTCCCTTTCAGGGGTCGCCACAGCGAATCATCTGCCTCCATCTAACCCTATCCTCTGCATCC
>JAOTQY010000026.1:2116396-2133247 GCA_026413445.1 Dolichallabes microphthalmus | reverse complement strand
AGAGAGAGACAGAGAGGGGGAGAGAGAGAGAGACACACACACACACAGGCAGTGTGTTTGTCCCTCACTGCTTTCTAAGAGGGACAAACACACTGCCTGAGAAACACACAAAAGAGAATGACATGGAAAGAGAGACATGCACACAGTGAGAAAGAGACACAATGAGAGACACAATGGCAGAGAGACAGACAGGAGGAGACAGGGTGAGAGAGACACAATGAGAGAGAGAGAGAGAGAGACAGGATGAGAGACAGACAATGAGAGACACAATGGCAGAGAGACACAATGGCCTAGACAGTAAGAGAGAGATAGACAATGAAAAACACAGGGGCAAAGAGAGACAAAAAGTAAGACACACAGTGAGGAACATGTAAACAGTGAAAGAGGCAGACTCCTTAAGAGAGACAGAGTGAGAGAGAAAATTAAAGGGAGAGACCATAAGAAAGACAGAGAGTAAGGGACAGACTCATTAAAAAAGAGACAGTAAGAGAGTGAGGAGGAGGGGGGGGGGGGTCAGAATCACACAGTGAAAGAGAGACACGCAAACACAGTGATACATCAAATGAGACACACATTAGAGACGTAGACAAAGTGAGCGAGACACAAACACACAGTCAGAGACAGACAGAGACACAGACAGGGAAACACACAAATGCGTCTCCCTCTCTCAGACAGAAAGTCTAGGACAATCCCGAACACACTCCGGTGAGTGCGGTGGGTTCGAGGTCAAAGCAAGAGGAAGCAGGGGCAGCCAAAGACAGGAAATCAAGGAACAAACAGTGTATGTACTGTACATATCACCACACACACACACACACACACACCACATTAAAGCAGCTCTTTAAAAATGGCCACACAGTGTTTCCCTCTAATGAAGTGTTTCTGAGATCAGCCTCAATGACAAAAGCATGAACATTAGAGCTCGAAACAGACTGTGTGTGTGTGTGTGTACTGTACGAGTATGTGTCGAATGTGAGAACCATTAGTGCAGCTCTACACCCCAACCTGAGTGCTCTCTAAATTACAAATGACCACCTCGTTCTGTCGAGCCGTAAATCAGCACGAGAGAGGCGGACAGACAGACAGACAGACAGACAGACAGACAGACAGACAGACAGATAGATAGATAGATAGATAGAGAGACACAAGACTGCCACTTCATTTCAGCAAAATAAAATAATGCAGTGTTTCCACGTGTTTATTGTTTGTCAAAAGGTAATAATGACTGACACACACACACACAAGTTGCACATAAAACTGTGTTTTGAAAGCAGATCCGCTTATTATATAAGACCCCACCTTCAAACAGTAGGCCACACCCCCTTCTCCCTCCCCCCCCCCTTTTTTTAAGAGAAAAACGGTACAGAAATTCCCCGACTTAGAAACTCACTCGAGTTCTGAACTTCTGCAGATACGAACAGACTGTGGATCTACAAGCATCCGTCCATGTGAACAAATCGCGGAGGAAGCTATTGTGATACCAATATTTAACAATTAATTATATACAATTTATTCAGTGCGTAAGTGACGAGTATTAAAGGGAAAGAACGTCACTCTGGTGGAAGCCGAACAGCTTTCATGCAGGAAATAAGCGGGAAAAATGAACAGCTCTTGAAAGAAAACATAAGAAGGAACGAAGGCAGAAACAAGCAGGACAGAACGAGCTCTTAGGCGGGAATGAGAGGGACAGGGTGGTTTCGCGATGAGAAAGCGTCTTCCCCTACTGCTGTAGAGACGAGACGAACACAAACACGGTCTGGGATCTCTGCCTGGAACGGATCCAGTTTGAGTAATCAGTGGAAATCTCTCGATAAGGCGGAGTATAAACACTTACCTTCCCGAGGACGGTGAGGCAGCTGGGGTCGAGTTCAGGCTGCTCCAGCTTGACCACGCCCACCCAGCCATACTCGTACAGATCCTCTTCATCGTTATTATTACACAGACCCAGAGGATGCATCTGTAACACACACACACACAGAACGATTTAACACCAACGCCGGTTTACACACACACACACACACACACACACACACACACACACACACACACACACACACACACACACACACAACAAACTGCTAACGACCGAATGTCCTAAAGTGATTTATTCCGCTTTCTTCTTTTTTATTATTATTATTAGTTTTTTTTTAAACAACATATTAAACTTTTTAATTCATGAATAGCGACATCCTATCGTGGAACATTTGATTCAAGAACTGAAAGACAATCAAGTTTTATATCCGTATATCTACTGTTTCTTAATATAAATCAGTGAAAAAAGTGACGTCTTAATGATATTTATATAAGATTTCAGTACAATTAAAGGAAAACTGCACTAGAAGACTACAATAAAAAACAACAATATCAAATAAAAATTACAACTTAAAAGTTTGGGATGAAATATAAAAGTTTATACAAATTATAAAAGGAATATACAGATTTACAAAAAAGTTACAAATGAAATAAAAAAATTATATACAGAATGTGCAGTACAAAAAATAAAAATAAAAATGTATATAAAAAAAAAGGTTAAAAATATAGAAATCTCTCCATCCTTTAATCTAACATTATATATTCTTAAATAGATTCAACTTGATTTAAGATATTTTAATAAAGATATTTTTTGCAGTCAGTACAATAAACCAAATCTAAGGTTATTAAACCTATTTTTACCAGTTTAAGCATAAATGCAGTTAACAGTCAAATTTCTACATGGTTTCCAGTTAATTATAAGCATTCATATCTTAAAAAATATATAAACATCTGAAACTATAATAAGAATTAAAAAAAAAAAAAACTTTAACAGCTTAAACATAGCGGAATAGGTTTATAAGTGAAATTGGTTGATCTGGTGGTAAGAAACCACAAATTAATTTGACTGTACTTAGAAAATCACATTTTATTTATTTATTTGACTTATTTTCCCGCGGCGAGGCCAGCTCTCTCGCTACACCGGCTATAACCAACAAATTTACATTACAGACGGCTTAGGTCGTAAAACTTGTTGGAATTCAAACAGCAGCTCGTGCAGTTTGAATAACACACTTGTGCAAATCACAACCGCTCCTCGCCGACGCCTGCACGCTCGGCAGAAATGTCAAGCCACGCTGCCGGCTTCGATCAAAGCCAAGCCGCGCTGCAGGTGTTGATAAAAACGACTTGTGGGGAAAATAACTGGGCCAAAAGATTATTCGCTATTTACCTAACCGCTGAAAGGGGTCACACGCGGAGCGCCGCGTTTTACGGCTTTGTCGTTCTTATCAGCAGAAAATCAAACGTGCGATTGCGTTACTCAATAACTCTCTATTAAAGTGAGCACAAGAGACGATTTTTTTCAGGCTTTAAAACGTTGGGTTGGGTCAATGCATGCAGCATTCTAAACACACACACACACACACACACACACACACACACACACACACCTTTGAAGAAGCCCGAAGGACGCGACGCTGATCCCTGATCGGTTCTGATTCAATCAGGCTTTTCAGAAAGCTACAAAGACCATAAACAAACAGGATGCAGGATTATACTTGAAGCGCAAATCAGTGTTTTCACACCAAAGCACGATCATTTTGATTGATGTTTGTTGATGCTCCAGTCCGTATGATGTTTACAGAACCGTGCAAAAGATGGCGAACATGAAAACCAGCAATGCCTCAGGAATCCGAGCCACCGGTCAGGACAGGCATTATATCTCGGGGTGCTTTCACACTAATGGTCAGCGGCCACATCACTGCTTTTATTATTGCTCTCCGTACTCGGGTACGCTTGCGTATTTTTGCACTCTCCTGTACAGCAGGTGGCAGTATGCACAAAGACGGTTTGTGAGCAAACGAGGACGTCAGTCTTCGCTCCATCCCTAATGTTATCGATATTTCGGAAAAAAACGTCATCAACGACGCTGAGCCGACGGAGACGATGACGTCAGACCTAAAAACAGCAACTTCCGTATCTGATTCGATCCTAAACCGAGTACGCCGTACTGCACCCGGGATCACCCTTTCAAGTGGAATCTCTGCGTGTCCTCTCTGATTAGAAGAACTTTGGGGTTGAGTGTTCTCTAAAATGTTCCCGGCGCCCTGATGTGAACGCGTTTTCTTGCTGTGTGTGTGTGTGTGTGTGTGTGTGTGTGTGTGCCCTGTGACGCAGAACGAGCAGCAGTTTTCGTCCGGCTTCACGTCGCTCGGTCGAGGCCACGTGGCAGATTTGACGCTCCGTGGTTTGGGGGCAAACAGGAAGTTTTACGACGAAGGCCGCGAGTGAAAGCCATGATTACGGATTGTATTGACAGTGAAAAGGTGCGAATGAAAATCAGGAAAGCAGGCAGCCATGTCTGAACACACACACACACACGTCCGAGTTCGTTTCTCTTGGAGGCCCCAAGAGAGCCTGAATGCCCCACTGCCTCAACCAGATGCCCCCCTCCACCCTAATCCATCCCTTTCTCTCCTAACTGCACCGCCACTAGAGGTGTCCCTCATGCCCCCCCCCCCACCCACCCACCTCCTGTCCCCTTCCAAACCCTGAGGGGGGGTGAAGCAGTGTTTCACATGTGGATCTTCTTACATGGTCCTGCACATTCATCCACACACACACTAACACACACACCAAAAAGCCCAAGTTCTCCTCAATAGAGCTAGCCATGCACGCTTGCAGAGCTTAGCATGGGATATGGACAAGCGCCAAATGCCTGAGCTTAACGCTCCACTATCCCACCTCCAACACGCGCACACACACACACACAGGTGCCATGTCCACCGTACACACAAGTACATACACATGAAAAAGTTTAAACGGTCGAAGAAAGTGACTTGACTTGAGTTTGGAATCCGAACCCGACACACACACACACACACACGCTCGACTCTGTCACTAACACAAATCACAGGGCCTTTGATCATCCAACAACAGCTACTTCAGCCCCCTCACTACTATCGCCCCTGGTTACGTTGCCACACACACACACACACACACATAACTCAATAGCTCTCCATGCTTTTCTGGTGTGTGGCATGGCATGCTGTGCTGGCCGGCTTTGAAAAGAGCTCGTCAGGGTTTCAGAGAGATTCAAAGCAGCCTGTGTGTGTGTGTGTGTGTGTGTGTGTGTGTGTGTGTGTGCGCGAGCGCGCGTGTACATGCTTTCTGCAGTCTGTAAGAGATGAGAAACTTCAGAAAAGATCAACTAGACTTCAACAGCTCTGTTCGACGTCACAGAAAAAAACCGCGTGCCGAACGATACGACGATACGATAAATAATCGCGATACGATCTGGTGATACACGACGTCACAATATGATACCCCATTTCCCGGTCTTTTATTTACATTTTTTTTTCAGATGATTACTAGCTAGGTTTGTGTTGAAATTGTGTATTTTAAAAGATAAAATGCTCTCTTTTTTTTTTTTACTTGAGTGCATTTTTTAAACATGGTACAAAACTGTAATGTCTGGAAATTGTTCCCAAATCTGGTGCATCATGATATTGTAAGAAGTACAGTGTGTTATATTGTGTCATGTAAACTCGCACTGCAAAGACACAAATTCACATTGTACATTTAAAAACAACAAAGAAAGATAAGCCAAAAAATGTTTTAAATAAATAAATAAATAAGTTATTAAACGGTACTGAATTTCAAGGACAGTTGCAGCTGTTCTGTCTGTAAAAAATCTCAAGTATGGTTTAAAAATGTGTGTCCATCAAGAGAGGATTAAAAAATTATGCAATACTGAGACACGATTATATAATAAAAAATAAAAAAATACAGTACATGCGAGTGCTAAATAATATTCCATATTTAACTCAGAGATTCAGGATTTATTTCTTGTTAAAAAAAAAAAAACCTAAAAAAATAAATGGCTTGACTAAAGCATAATAAAGAGTCGCAAATAATTAACCATCAGACAACTTAATTCATAATCAACAAACATAACATTTGTTTAAATGACCCGACAAAACTGTTAACTACTGAGGTTATATTTAAGTCGAAAAGAACGTTAGTATACTAGTTTGCTACGTTTGTCAACGAAGGAACAAATGCATTACGTCAAGGTGACTTATGGACGGTTCGAGTTTCTGACACCATTGCAAAAAACACACACACACACACACACACACACACACACACACACACACACACACACACACACACAAGAGAAAACAGTGCAATAAAGAGACTATGGATGTTAATGATTGATTAGACATCAATCTGTTGACGGTCATTAACAATTTATCTGCAACAATAATCGATCTACAGCAAGCGGTGCTGGACCAAGGCCAGGAAGATGGTGAAGGACCTCAGCCACCCCAGCAATGGACTGTTCTCTCTGTTGCGGTCTGGGCCATTCATCTATGGACCATTTTCATCTACGGACCACTGCACAAATCACTTTAACAAGACACTTTACAAAGTCATTTGTTATGCATATTTGCACACATACAATTCAAATTTCTATTTAAATTTTCTCTTCTATATTTGTTATACTGATATTCTGTTCTTATATTGATATTCTGTTCTTATTTGTAAAGTATATTTTACTTTGTACAGCATATTTTACTAGTTAGTTTTATTTTTAACGTATTTCTTTTATTCATATTTATTTTCTTACGTATAAGCTTTTATTATTTTTTAAAGTCATGGGCGGTCGTGTCAGCATTTCACTGCATAGCGTACTGTGTATGAGACACATCAAATTGAAATCGAATTTAACCAATTAAAAACACATTAACTGATAATTTGTTGTTTTGCGTAATGTTTCTCCGTGACATCAGTGCTGTAACCACGGTGTTATAAATCGCTCATGTTGTTCCAGGAAAATAGATAAGGAAGTGTGAAGTGCAGTTTCTCTAAAGATAATTTATTTCCTACAATACCATGTCTTGTAGCATTTTGTTCCTCTGATCCCATATTGATAAAACTAACATTTTTATTAAAAAATAAAAAATTAACATTTTTACCACCAAATTTTACTATTAAAAAAAAAAATAAAAAATTAAGATTGTTTTGCATAATATTTCTCCAGAGCTCGTATAACTATTACATTGTGCATCACAAGAGGGCGCACTTGCAGTTCAGGCAACATGCAAGTCTTGGAGGTTGCCTCTTTAGCGACAAACGAGAGTTTGTTTCAGTTTGTTTAAACTGAGAAAATAATCTGCGTCGTTATAGTTAATGATGAATCGATTACTGATTGAAAAGGTTTCCAGTTATGGGTTAAGAGAAACATGGGAATTGTATTGTACCATGTTGTAACAGTAGATCCAATAATCAGGACGCCAGGTCTTGGATAAACAATAGCAAGCCTACTGATCCATTCCTGCATTCGCAAAAGATCAAAGTGCTTTATCTTTTTTTTTTTAAGTCTCCAAGACAAGCTGGCATGAAAGCATGCACTTTTTGTTACAAACCCATCTCTGAAGCTCATCCTTCCATCTAACCATCTACCGATGACCATTTTTTTTCACAGAGGAGAACCCTTATCCAAATCCACCGTGTAACCCCTCACTGTCTTGTGAACCTGGTGGCGGTTTTGCACGCTTGCGTGAACTGTGTGAGATTGTGCATAGTGGCTGGGTTCCAAACAGAGGGCACACAGCGAGCAGCCTCAGGAATGGCATTTAGGTCGGGGCTGGTATCAATTTCAGCCACAACAATCAGGCAGCACAGTTCGCCGCGGGCTCCGGGCCGCTATTGAACACTTTGTCATTTCCATTTCTTCCCACACCAAAACCACAGCCACAACCCAGCCGTGTAAAAAAAAAAAATTTTAAACAGAATAATATTGTTTAAATCCACTCGCATGAACTGTTTATTTATTTTTAGAAAAAGTACAGCATGGTCAAATTATATTCTCTAAACAAGACCAGAACAAGGAGGTGTGGACTGATGGGACGAACACCTTTAGGGCATGACGTTAAGTAATCCTGTGCCAATGCACCAAGGTATACGACACGACACTCAAGACACCTTCCTCTGTACATATTTATGGATCTGGTCATCTCTATTGGAAAACATGTTCTTAAACAGGATCATTCGACTTGAAGTACATAACGGGTCCGCCGTACAAGCCAATCAGCTGCTCCTGTATCAAATACAATAATCAGAACCGTAACCGAACAGAATGAAGAACTCAAGCGTCCTGCGGTAAAACAGGAAGTTTGGCAGAAAAGTGTTGATCCTTAAGATTCATAAACCACCATAAAAGTTCACGAGGCACAAAAACGACCCATCCAGGCCGTCTTAATTTTATGAAACACCCGGGAAATCCCAGCAGTCACTGGACGAGTTACATGATAAGATAATAAGTTACATGATAATAAGAGTCATGCTGGATTTCGCTTGTAATTGTAAAAAAACACTTGTAAAACATCAGGGTTAGTACAGTCATAAATGAGCCATGCGTGTTCAGTCTGGGGAAGCGGCAGTTAAAAAAAAAAAGTTTCACGAGGATACACGACTACATCATTCACACCCGCAAGGCAGCGAGTGTATCCAAGCCGTGTAATAAAACCTCTCTCCCCGATCTCTCGCGCTCTCGAAATGTCTTCCTCATCCTGCCGACTATACCAAACACACCCTCCCTCCGCACACACACCCACACCAATACCCTCTCTGTCTCCCCCAATTTCAAGTCAATGCCCATCACTCGGCTGCCCCCGCCTTCTCGTCCACGAGGGAACGAGGAGGATTTCCTGGAATAACAAACTGTCCTGCCAGGAGAGGTGGGGGAATATTTGATCAAAGACAGCAGCAAGCCCCATGGGCCCTCGGCCACTTAGAGCAGCCGTGGCCTCAGCCTGCACTTTCAGGACGGCTTTTAAAAACGGCCGAGAGCTTTTCGAATAAGCCTGAGAGCTCTGCGCTCCGCTGAACTTAGCTCAACGCCGTCCCGCTATGCTATCAAACGGCAGCTGCACAAGGGCTTTTCACGGTCCCGGGCCTCCCACTGAAAATGCTCCCCCAACCTTTCTCCCTCGCGTAATCACTCCTTTCTATCTGACCTTCACCATGCACGAACAAGGACAGACATCTTTTTCTAAGATAAATGCAAAAGCTGTTAAAGCGTTTTACTACAACCGACCAGGGTTGGATAGCAACTATTCGTGTTCGAGCCATCAAAGCTTGAAAGACGTATGAAGTGGGGCAATGTGGACATGTTTGCAGCAATGATGCCTCGTGATCTCGCTTCCTGATCCTGTTTGCAACCTAGCTAACATTTACATCATTTAGCAAATGCCCTTACATTTTGACTTCATTATACATTTGAGGAGTTAAGAGTTAAGGGACTTGCTCAAGGGCCCAACGGTGGCACCTTGGTGGCGCTAGAGTTTGAACCTGCCGGTCAGTAGTCCAGCGTCTTAGGCACTAAACTACCCCTGCCAAGCTAGCTATCTTTCCCTGATAAGACAACTATAGTCTAGTAAGGTGGAGGCCATCACAAGCTTCTTCAGAGTCACAAGATATTTTCATTTGGTAGATGATCCAACTGAAAAGAGCAAATATGGGCCAAAGGCCTTGTTCAAGGAGGACCCAGCCTGCCAGTGATGCTGGGTTTCAACCTGAGCGAGTGTCAAATCTGTTCCATCATTTCAAAAGACTTCTGGAAGCATCAGGATACTCATGGACTGCAAATTGCTGTACCAAGTCCAAACTGCCTGTGCCCTCTACGGACTGTGGCATCATCAGAAACCAAACTTGAAATCCATCAATTACCAGGTAACCCGTTTCCTCTTCCACTGCTTTGGAGACCATTTTCAGTGCTATGACATCTCGATAAAACTCGATATGAAAAAAAGAAATAAAAAAACTAAACTCAAAGCACCGAGTTTCCTCAACAGGGTTGTGTAGGTTACGGCCTACTTGAAACTCTTGAACTTTAAGATGGATGTCCTTGTGTAGAGAACGATACCACCAGTAAATACTCATAACTCGGTCATCAGCTGTGCCTTCTGGAAAGGACCTTGTGTATTATCCCACTTTCCAGAACGTGCAAGTAATGTCTTCTTTTTGACCCTTGCCCCCCCTACCCCCCCCCCTTTTTTTTTTCAGCTGCTGCATTCTTCCAGGACCAGCTCACTTGCAAGGACTGAGGGCATCGCTCGCAATAACACATCCTCAGATCACAGGGAGGGCAAGGACTCGATCGGTTCGACTGCCAGCTTCCTTCTGGCGAGTGTTGTTTGAACTCTGTCCCACTATCCAAACATGAGATACCCACAGAGACTCCAGAGCCAGTCTGGTTTGTCTATCAGAATAGTGCAACAAACCCCAGATGGGACAGCTGCCACTTGCCACATCTCTGCATGCCAGGTCTATTTATCTTTCACACTTCCTTTATGTCTTTTTTTTTTCCCCCCACCTTGTAATCTCTCACTCGGTCTCAATTCTGGTTTGCAGAGGTTCTGTGCCAGGTGACATGGCACGGAGGTGAAATTCTGTCTGGATCAAGTCCTGAGTTTGTATTTTAGGTTTTAAGTGACAGAACACACAAACACTACGAAGGCTGGGCTTAATAGGAGATGGAATAAGACAGAGAGGGAGAGAGAGAGGGAGGAGGGGGGGATAGAGGAGGAGACCGAAGGGAGGAGCTTTTCTCCCAATGACTGCCCATGCCTTCTAGTTTCCCAAGCACTGGAAATAACTTCAAAGGGGATGGCTGCCTTGAAGAGAGAGGAGAGAGAGGAGATAGAGTTTCAGAGTGGCAGCTGGAGAAGCCTTGCAGGTGGGGCCTGCTCTTACAGTGTAATATTATCTCAGAAAAAAAGGAGCCTAGTCCCTTTTACAATGCAGAAGACTTCCTCTCCTTTGTCCCGCTGACAAAAAACGATGGAACCACAGTTGCAAAAGTTGTACCCTGGCCAAAAAAAAAAAAAAAACACACACACACAAAAATAAAAGGCCTAACAACTTGCAATTTGCTTGAAAGCCGGATGAATTCGAGACCCATACAAGCGGTGACATCATAACCCATTAAGCGGCAACGTGAGAGCGGGCGGCAGGGCTAAAAGGCTAAAAAGACCGCGGTGTGATCCGTGCGAAGCGTGAAGTATTTCAAGGACAGATTCAAACCCTCCCCTTCGCGTTACAGTGGCGATCCGAGTGAGGAAATACTTTGGGATGGTTGGCATACAAATAGGACCATAACCACTCCCCGCTTTATGGAGTCGCCTATTAGCATCTCCCTCAAAAGCCGCTGCCGCATGCCATCCCCATGGATACCGCGCAAACAAACAAGCACTGTGATTCGGGTATTAGCGAGACAACGCTTGGAGCAGACACTTAATATCATGTAAATATTCAAACACGCAGCCCGTGAGCCTGTAGGGTGACGGTTTCAGGCATACCGCAAGCTTGGCACTGGGAACTCGATTAACAGAGAGAAGAGATTTAAACCCATCAATGGCGCGCAGGAGATACGCTTCCCGAAATCCCAGGACGGTGTCGGGTTCGACTTTCTCAGTCACTTCAAAGAGTGAAACCTGACTACTGTACAAAACGGATAATAAGAATAAAGGAATGAAAGATGTGCCATTACTTCACCTGATTGAGATTTTGGCTTTTGAGATTTCCATTAAGCGGAATACATTTAGATACGTTTCTATTTAAGATGGAAATCCAATAATGTAAATATACACACACGTG
This sequence comes from Dolichallabes microphthalmus, assembly GCA_026413445.1. Classification (NCBI taxonomy): domain Eukaryota; kingdom Metazoa; phylum Chordata; class Actinopteri; order Siluriformes; family Clariidae; genus Dolichallabes; species Dolichallabes microphthalmus. The sequence continues at coordinate 2,121,610 of JAOTQY010000026.1, read as the reverse complement.
AAAATGTTCCTTTGGGATGTAAGTAGGAATAGACAATATGGCAAAAACAGAACATGATCTGTATACAAATACATTACATAAAAAATATACTTAAAAAAAAAAGAAATTTGCATAATACATCCAATTTCATCACGGTTTGACGTTCACGGTTTGTGTACAAACATAACGTTACCTGTGATGTTTTTTTTTCCTTTTTTAAATTTTTTGTATTGACCATGGCTTAAACAAGCAAATCGGATATTTCCACTTATTGAGACCATATGATCATATAAGAAGATCCCCTCTCTCATATGTTGTTCAGCTCAGCTGTTCTCTTAAGGCGTGTGGCTCAGCAGTAACTCACTTACATAGACACTGAAACGGCGTGCTTGGAAAAGGAGTGAAAAACTTAATTTGTAGTATAAAATGCTTTACCTTTAGATTATTTCAGATAAAGCTTTATCGCAAACACTTTGGAGGGAGCTCCGAGTCAATTTGTTACAGAAATAGGAAAATATGGGATCTTTACATAAATATGTATTTTTATTACACTGCATTAATTTACGGAAGACAATATTTCATCCTGGATTATTTTCTTTAAATGTCACATCAACTTCCATCCCAATCATCCAGCTCTAGTCAATCAATATCAATATCCCAAACCATTTTTAAAACCTCACCTATAATTATCTATGACGAAACTGAAAGCTCATGCAAATAGACACGCTTCAAAAATCTTGACGTGCACTTCAACATGGCACGCTTCACTTGCTTACTGCGGAAAAAAAACCCGGCACACAGCCGTAAACGGCTGCGACACGATTTACGCCGGAGCAAGGTACAAGAACGGGTCAGGAAGTCTCCCTAGGACCGTTCCTAAAGTTCAGAAGGGGGCCAAATCTGAACCTGAAGCAGGACCGGAGTCATTGACACCTTGCCTCAGCGATGCCTTTGAAGTTCTGCTCCGGCTTTGAAGATTGCCGCAGAGACGAATGCCTGCGTCGGGCTCTTGGAAAACCCCCAGAGTTGTGGAATGCAGAGCAAGCCACTGCCCGGCCTGCTGGAATGCGATTAAATCCCTGAAACACACCAGCGACTAGAGATGGCAAACGAAACACGCCGCCGGTGCACATGTATAATATCAGGGGAGGGGGAAAAAAAAAACTAAGTGATATAATAGGCTCAGGAAACAGAATGAGAAGAGCAGAATAAAAAGTAAAACCGTCATGGTGAAAGATGATGTCTGACATGCAGGGAACGTGGAAGGACTTTGTAGTCGAGACTAACAAAAGAAAGGCTCGACAAAAATGGATAACGCTTTCATTTCGCTTTAAGCACAGAGGTACAATGGTACGAGTTAAGGCAGGACTTCCCAGTTTACAAGCTCAGAAAATATTCCTTTCTGCATCACAGCACAACACATTTCTCCTCCTCCTACAAAGAAACAAAGCTCCTGCATACCCCAACCCTCGACCTTCTCAACCGTACACACAAACACGATGACCTATCTCCATCCCTGTGCTTTTACGTATGCCTTACGTCTTCTTCTTGGCAGGCTTCTACAAAGGCTGAGTAAAGCCCGGAGATGATCCTGCAGGCTCTCCAAGAATGACCGGGAGGCCTGTGTCTCAAAAAAGGTCAACACCATTCTGTCCATTCCCACCGCTAAAAGCCATGTGGCGGAGAAGCGATGACGTAAAGGACAGGACGAGACACCTCCACATGTGATGACAATTTGAATTTAAGTCATTGCAAGTTCGATGGACCAAGTGGCCGCAGGTTTGCAAAGAAAGGTCACTGTAAACGCTGGAAAGTCAGAAATTTAAAAGATTTAAATTCCCAAATGGATAATTTTTTTCGTTGTTGTTGATTGGGTTTATTGAATCACTGGCCTAGTTTCTTTCGATTCAGATTAATTTGTTTATTTTGCTAAATTTAGAAATGTAATACTGTTTTAAACTGACAAATTCCTTAAAATCATACCACGACTTTTGCAGAAAATCTTCCGCAAATCCTCGAGTCTTGGGAGAGTATCACTTCTTTTTCTTTACATTTTGTTTTGCTCGTGGTGCAATACTGCCACCTACCAGACTGGAGTGTAAAGCAGAATTATCGCTTTGTATGAGGCGTGACATTTAAACAAAACACCACAAGTTAAACAGGATTTCAATGTTTATTAGAGCTGTAGATCACAGGTAGACCGAAGTATTTCAAGTATTAAACATTACGCAACGTATCTAATTAGTACACCACCAGTTTAATGACTCCCTACTGGGTGCAACTGCTCAAGTAATGCAAGGGGGGGGGGGGGATGCACTTTTCTCTAAATAATCGCTAGTGTTTAGATATTTTCAGGCAAGATTAATTAGCTCATAAATTCATCATGCCAATGAGATACCAGAGTAAATTGGAATTTGGTTGGTTAGCATTTCACACATTCTGTTCTGTAATCAGTGTAATCAGTAAAATTCTACCAGCAGATTCCTGAATCTAGTTCATCCATCGGTGTGTGTTGGGACAGTGAAGGCAAAATGTAAAGACAAAGGTATTATAAAATGGTCATCATCATGACATAAGGGGATTTCTGATAAGGTAGTGATTAGAAAAACTGTGCGCTTGTGGCATCAGCCAACACTTCATTTGGTACCCGAGTTAGCATATAAATTTTGTTTGCTTTTGGTCAACTCTGTGTTGGCGTTAGTTCGGTTTCTTTCTCTAGGCATGGTTTCGTGGATCATTCACAGGTCAGCAGATTGAAAACAATCTTGTTCACTCTATCAATTTTGCTATTTTCCAAAAGGACCCAATGAGAACATTGTGAGGAGATCCTTCCTATCTTACCCAATCCCACCTTGTTTTTTCGCACCGAACAGAAAAGCAAGTCCTGAGAGAAGCGTCGTCAAAACATCCACCCGTCCCCTGACCACCTCGCACATGCAGCCGAAACCCCTCGGCCGTCCACCCCCCTCGTGCAGAACAGTTGGCTCAGCTGTGAAAAGCTTAGCTGAAACGGAGCAGGTCGAGGTCATGCAGCCACTTATCCAGGGAGATCTGAACGACCCGGTCTCTACGCCAAGGACTATGCGTCACTCAAACCAAAATCACGAGTCCATCGTCAGAAACGAGCTGAGGGCGGTGGATCTATGCGACCAATCACGGCGGGAACCTCTTAACGTTAGCTTCTTCCACACGGTCTCAGGTTACAGAGATAAATCTGGGTTGAATGATCGGTTTTAAGAATCTGCAGTCATGGAAAAATCAAGTCTGTCAGAAGTTAAGGAGTCCAGCAAATCCCTCAACCCGCACCCCTCTCCAAGTTGTATTTGCAGACTATCAAGAGCTATTACTTCTGGGTTAAGACATCCTTTTCCTGCTACTTGGCTCTTGTATTGAATAACCTTTTAGAGAAACACTAACTTTATAAGGGGAAGGAAGTCTTATAACCTGCTCTAAGTCACAAATCAAGAACTTGAGGGTGGGGGGGGGGATTCGAAAACATGTCAGATTTTTCTACATTATAAGTATAAATACATGCACATGTTCACCGAGATCTGGTAACCCTAGATTGATGATCCAGGAAATCTAGAAGAAAAAAAAAGGAGAGAGTTTATGCACTAAATCTGAAGCGAGGAAGCCCACGCCATAGTCCGATATCAGGCCCTCAATTCTTTTCCTCGCGTTTTGAATAGTAGCGCTATCACCTTTCACAAGGGTCCCTGCCCCGGGAATTACGCGACTCGACGGGCTAATCGTATTCTAGAGGAAATGGGAATGTGAATAAACAAAGCGAGGCTATTTCCTGGAGCAGGGCAAGGAAAGGCAGGGAGCTGGTCAGAGCGGTCCAGGTCTCCGGTTATATTCCTTGAGGGAAGACCTTGGCTGCCATGCACAGGACAGCCGGAAGCTATTTGGAAGAACTTCAAGAAATGGGAAAGCTGTATCTCATGCCACGGCTGGAAGGGGAAAGAGAGCAACGTTGGGACGCTGAGATTCTCGCCTCTAGTCTCGCATGGGAAAGTGCAAGTTCTTATTTTACAAGTCCTAGTGCTGGTGCAGTTTTTGTTCAACACAAAAATAAACCAAAAGCAGATTGAGTGTGTATGAAGTGTATTCAAATGGTGAAACTAGCTCAGTACTCGCACACGCCAAGGATCCGACCACATGGAAACCATACAAGAAATATGAGCATCCGTGTTAGATTGGTGATTTTAAATCACAAGTAATGAATTCTGAGTGTGTGATCATTTTATTGATGTATAAATACCTTTTGCTGATTATTGGCCAATATCCATGCCTTCCTATTTCCGTTTCTCAAAACAGAAATCTAATTAGGGCTGGACGATATGACGAGTATAGATATCATCATCATCATCATCAATTTTTTATATATTATTTTCTTGCTTGGGTGCTGGCTGGATGCCCTTCCGGTCTCTTCCCTCCCATTTTCTAACCAGGCTTGGGACTGGCACTGCATGCACTGGCTGAGTGCTATGGGGTGTAGGGTTCAGGGATTTGCCCAAGGATGCAACACTGGTGACCCGGCGTGGTGATTTGGTAAGATAGCATGGATACAAGGAACCTTTTAAGAAATAGTTTGCAATAGTCATTTGTCTTTATTTTTTCTAAATTGAATTAAGATGATCTAAAATTGCAAGAAAACTTTTTTCACCCCATTTTTTGTTGTTTTATTTTACTTTTTTCACTTTGACATTTTTAAATGTAATGAAAATATTACGACTAAACTTGGATTCATTTTGAAGACTTTTTCAAAACGTCCTAGAGTCCTATTTAATAGGCATGAGAATCGGCCCATGTTTTTTCAGATTCTTTTACAATTCTACCCAACATTTAACCACCTCAAATGCTAATGTATACATTAAAAAAATTATAATAGTAATAATAAAAAAAGGTTTTGCAGTCCATCTGTAGAGTCCAGGTTCGAGGTTTACGTCAGATCACCCCTCCACACTTTACACTAAAGTTACTCCGATGAGCGATAAGAACCGTTATACTGATCTCTGTCCCCGAGAGCACGGTTCGAACCTGTGCTACGTAAACCGAGCCGTTTTCTCTTTCCACAACTCTCAGGTCCTCCCTAGACGAGCATCAGCTCTGACAAGTCAGTAATACTAATTTTCCTTCACACAAAAGAGGGGAGGTATTACCTTTGCACGCATGTCTATGAGACAATTTCAGACATCACTGATACTTTCACAGCCAGTAAGAAGGGGGAAA
>JAOTQY010000026.1:1820656-1831775 GCA_026413445.1 Dolichallabes microphthalmus | reverse complement strand
GTAGAAAATAAATCACTAAACAAAAACAAAGACATTTGCAAGTGTTCTAAAACTTTTGAACGGTAGTGTGTGTATATTTATATAGCAATTAAAAATATAATGCACTGATTTGGCAAGAAACCCTGATTAGTACATAATTTAAAAATGTATTCGGCTCATGTTTCATCTCAAAAAATCTTAATAAATGTAATACTTTTAATGGCTTGATCCTTAGAGTTACTAAAAAAGATTTGCTTAAAATTATTTGTATAACATAACATAACCTAGCACATACACACACCACACACACACACACACACAAATGCATTAATTGTTAATGAAATCTATGTGAATCTATATTTTAAAATGATAAAACAGATTGTCCAAAGAAGAGACGTAAAGTCGTGTTGTTTGCTTTTTAATCGCACAGGTGATCGATCCCCTGCCGTGATTTTTACTCACTTTGTATACAAGTCCCGCACAAAACTTTAATTGTAAAGTTAACTTTTATACGTCTATGTTGTATTCCTTTACAGTCCTAAAAACATATTTTTGTGCGACGTCTTAATTTGCCTATAGAGTCAGAATCTTTGATGAGATGAGCCGAATACATGTTTAATTAGTGTTTTTGGTCTGATGCGGTGTTTGCTCCTACTTTGTCTTGTCGAAAGGGGCGGGTAAATGCTGCCCAGGCCACACCCACCACCAACAAATACACCAGTCGCGTCACAATAGGCTACAACAGAAATGGTTAATTTGTCGCTAGTGCATATGGAGGCTAATGTAGTGAACAAGTAACAAGTCTGTCTTACCCAGATTTCTTTTTTTCTGTAAACCGTCACAGTTCACAAAAGTTTAAAAGTGGAACTGCATAATGATTTTGCAGAAAATGTATAAAAATGTGGATTTGAACATTTACAGCATTTATCATGAGGAGCGACGTTCATTTAATCTTAATCATTTAATTTAATCATTTAATCATATATATTACCAGTTAGGTTTTAAGGGCCCCAACAGTGGCAGCTTGGTGGTGATCGGGTTTGATCTTTGGAACCCCAGTGTTGTAGAATGTTTTTGAGTTCTTGCTAACTGTAAAAAAAATGAAATAAAATAAATCGACTGCTAATACTGTACTAGCGTTAAGTTTTAAACGACGACACATTTTCATGACTGCTTTCCAGATCAGGTTGTTTTTTCTCATCTGTGCTCTCCGTAGGTGCGGGTTCACGTACTCTCAGCTGTGCGACACTGTCGGTATCCACCCCACCTGCGCCGAGGAGCTCACCAAACTCCACATCACCAAGCGTTCGGGTCTGGACGCCACGGTGACCGGCTGCTGAGGTTAAACATCCCCTCCCTTACCTTAAATACACTGAACACACACGCACACCCTGTGATTTCACAATCAAGCTGTAAAGCTCAGGTTCGTCTCACCTGCGGCCTGTCGTGACCTTTGACCTCCGAGCGCTGTTTCAGTCATTCTGCTTTAGACGTTCCTGAAAGTAAAAGCGTTTCTATAGACGGATATTGAAAATACATCTCGAGTCGTGATATGTATTCTAGACCTTGGCGTCATTTGTGTCCCTTAATTCACTCGATACGTCTAGAGAGCAAGATTAACAAAAAAAACAACAACAACAACAACAAGCTCATAAATCAGGATTAAGGCACGCCGAGATGAGAGTCGCAGGAGAACGGGGCAGCCGGGCGTTTTTAAAAACATATTCACCGAAATATTGTTGTTTCTCCGGCTGTACTTCCTGTCCATTACTCATTCTCCGCACCTGACACTGATGGATGGGCTCGGGCTGTCGCCACGGCGATACTCCACGGTTCCCAGGGAAGCGGACAAACACGGGCCGAGCAGCGTGTCAGTCAAACCCCGGGTCGAGAGAGCGAGCTTGTTTAAAACTTTCTTTCTTTAAAAAAAAAGAATAATAATAACTACAGCGGTAACACAAACAACACATGCTCTTTACTTCTCTCTGCCCTTCACACTGCAGGGACCTGATCACCAGAGATAAAGGGTGTTTTTAGAAATGCCCTTGGACTCCTGAAGGGGGCAGTATTCACCTCCTTTTTTCATTGGTTTTGGAGTGACAGCTTAGAGATTAACCTTAAAATACTGAGAAGTGTCCTTTTATTTTATACTCAAAGAAACATTAGCATATATTTTAGTAAAATTTTCTTTTTTGTAAAATTTTGACAATTACATTCATTAATTTATCTCCTATAGCACTTATCCTGTGTACAGGGTCGTGGGGGGCCTGGAACCTATCCCAGGAGACTTTGGTCATGAGGTGGGGTACACCCTAGCGCGCACACACACACACACACAATATGGGCAATTTGGTAAGTACCCAGATGAAATCTACCAAACATGGGGAGAACCTGCAAAATACACACAAACACACACACACCCGAGGCGGAAATTGAACCCGTGACCCTGTAGGTGCGAGGCCACCACGCTACCATGCCATCTATAGGAATTACAAATGATTAAAAACTGGTTAATCTATTACTCAAATCTTGTGTATTTCTATCATGCCACAATTTAAATTAAAAAAAAGAAAAGAAAAAGTTAAGTTCAGAATTACAAAACCAACATTCTGTATTTGATTATTTATTTATTCAGTGTTAAATTTCTCCCAAATGAGTGTTCTTAAGAATAGGTTCCTAATGCTGATCGGTGTTTATCAGAAGGACAAACACTTGATAAAAAGGCTGCCTATCTAGGGACCCTCCTCCCAAATGGAACGTTTTGTAATATCAGGGATTATCAACAATCAAAAACCTTAACTATAGAAACATCAGAAACCACTAAGACTCTCGAACCTCTCCTAATGATTCACATTAGCAACGTTCATTTCAATCCCATAAGATAAAGCTAACTATGGAGAAAAAAAAAATTCCCTTTCACGAGTTTACTAAAGGCGAGCTCTAGATGAATTCATGAACCGTCCAAACTCTCACCTCGTCTTTGAACCCTGAGTTATAGCCTCCATTTTGTCCCCCTTGTTAGAAATACACTCAGGAAAGGTTTCTTTTTCTTTTTTTTTCACCCCAACAGAGAAGGTTTGTTTTTGTCTGATGTGCCTCAGCTCTCTGATTAATGAGGCTCAGAGTGTGTGTGACAGGCCGCAGTGGAGAACGAGACGGAGACGAGCAGCGCTACCAGGTTTATTTGGACCTGAGGAGGGAGCGAGGGGTTCTGTGTTCATGTTTTTAAGGGAACAGGGGGGTGCTGACTGAGGAATCCTGACCCCGGTACACTACCACTAACAATAACAGCTTAGCCATAGCTACACACACACACTTTCTCTTATAGGGGATGTGGAAGGACTGGGACTGGAGTGGAGTTTATGCCTTTACTGGAACTTAGGAGAGAAAATTTGTTTATATGAATTTCACAATTTGTCCAGATGTACAGATGTTATATCTCCATATTATCATGATGACCGCAGTACGGTATTATCCTGGTTGTAGTTGCGCAACATTCCGGAGACTGTTGAAAGCTCCCGTGTCTCTCTAAAGGGACGGTGAGGCACTTTGTACGCAAGTTTTACGCGTTGTAATGTTTGTTTAGCTACAAAGTTAAACCGCTAGACCACCATTTCGTACATCAGATCAGCTTGCATGATGACTATCTGATCGCCGATACCTGATTATAGACACACAAGCTTGTTAAGGGCAAAAAGATTTGAACCCCTTTCACGTTTAAGGTAGGATGTACAGTAGCGAGAAACCTGTTCTAGGATGCAAAACATGCAAATTATTGTAAAATATCCAGAAAAGGAAAAAATTATTTTCTCCCCCATCTTGATTTTGTCGTGAGGGGAAACAAACTTTTGCACTCGGTTGTAACATGAAACAGTAAGTGATCTTGCAGCTTAAATATATTTTTATTATTATTTTTCAATCTCTAATCTCACAGTTCCTGTCCCTTGACACACACACACACACACACACACACACACACTCTGAGGGGTCAGGGTTGAGCTTGTCAGGGGGGGGCCGGTTAATGAGGACCTGCACTAAAAGCCCTAAGAGGAGCGGGCAGGTCTGATGTGTTCCGGCGTCCCCGCTCTGCGTGTGTGTGAATAGAGGACTCTCATCTGATATAAAGCTTTGTAACTGTATAATTTATGTGTAAAGTAATAAATGATGAGAGAGTACAGCGCCTCTGTTCCATTAATCATGCAGTGTGTTTGTGTCTTGTCTTTCTTCCCCCCTTCGGAGTGTGTGAGGTTAAAGCATCGCGGGGGTCCGACTGTCAATCGGAACTCAGGAGAAGAAGACATTGTGTGTGTGTGTGTGTGTGTGTGTGTGTGTGTGTGTGTGTGTGTGTGTGTGAAAGAGAGATAGAGATATGTGTCTGTATGTGTTTGGGTTCATATTTATGTTTGGCTGTCTGTCTGAAACTGTAATCTGTTACTGTGTGTATTTGTTTTTTTTATGTATGTGTGTGTGTGTGTCTGGTTTTCTATATTTATTTGTGTGTGTGTCTCTTATTGTTACAAAGTACTCGCACTGGAGACTCCTTACAATGTTTAATAACCCTCACCTCACAACAACAGCAGCAAAAATCATTGTGTGTGTGTGTGTGTGCGCAGATGCACGCATGCGTAATCGAGATCACCTCCCCTCCCAGCATCGCCGTTCATTCTTTGACCCTGTCCTCCAATGTCCTGTCACTCAAGCACACGTGGACAATGGAGCAGATTCCTCTGTGTTTGTTTGCTCAGGGACGGGACTCTCATGCATCGCGTCTCTCTTAAAACTTTCCCTCCTGAACCCTGAGCTTTTAGCGTCTCGTCCTTGCTCTGAAATGGAACAAATGTGTCTAAATCCGCCTTGAAATGCACTTAGCAGAACATAGCAGAACTGGCGCTCGGGCCACACTGCGGGCTTTAATCCGTCACTGTTGTGGCCTGACAGTCCACCTGAGCCGAGCGTGTGACTCTCTGCTACGCACACTCTCTCGGAGTAGTGTGTGTGTAAAAGATTTAATATTCTTACCCACAATGCCTCTCTGTCATCTTTCAGTCTCTGAAAAGGAAAAATTTAATCGTAACATTTTACAAAATGTTTTTAATCTAAAAAGCAAACAAACTTGGGCTGAGAACCAACAACCAGCTGACAGCTAACAACTTAAAGACAAACATGAATTTAAACTCATTTTAAATCCATAATACAAATCAGAACAATAATGAAACTCTGTCTGCAATGTCAAAAACTTCCAGCAATGACAAATTCCCCATAAATCTTGATTGTTTACATCTTCTGTTAATATTTACATATTCACATGTGATTGTTTAAATTGATATAAATAAAGAGGACTTAGTCTCTCTCTGTCTCTTCCTCTCTCTCTCTTCTCAGTGGGTATCTGGCTTTCTGATGAGGTTGATGTGGCGCACTGACAGATTGCATTCTGGGATGCCTGTGGGCTCCCGGTGTTGTTTCTCTGAGGACTACAACAAACCACGTGCTGTTTATTTATTCGAGGGTTTGTTCGATTGCAGGAGAGAAACAGTGCCTCATTTTTGTTGTCTCGGGTTACTCGTGTTTTTACAGATTGTGGACTGTTTGTTAGTGGACACGGGGGCCTCTCCAGACAAACCGTGAGCGTGTACATGTGTGTGTTTGGGGGTGGCGGGTAGGGTCTGACTTGTGGGGGGGAAAGAAACTGGTCATTTGATTCATACATTCATTCATTCCATCATCTTCTATACTGCTTATCCTGTACAGGGGCACATGGGCCTGGAGCCTATCCCAGGAGACTGTGGGGTACGAGGTGGTGTACACACTGGACAGGGTGCCAGTCCATCTCATTGCACAAACAATATGGGTAATTTAGTTATGAAAATTAGTGTGCAGTCTTTGTACTGTGGAAGGAAACCGGGGTACCTGGAGGAAACCCACCAAGTGTGGGAGAACATACCAAGTCCACACACAGACCCGAGGTGGGAATCGAACCCTTGATTCTGGAGTGGCAAGGCCTCAAGGCTAATCACTGTGCCACAGTGCTGCCTAGTCATTTGATATCAGGCTTATTTTCAATGTTAAATGTTACCAAACGAGATTCTTTTGGCACTGTGTGATTATCAATTAAGGGGGCGTGAACATGGTGTATAGTCTGTGCCAATCAATTATCTTGAAAGAGGCGTGGCTTCTTAACCTGACGAAGGAAGTGTGGCCTTTGTGCCGGTCAGTCTCAATGAAGGAGTCGTGGCTTTTGTTCCTCTCAGACTCAATGAAGGCGGTTGGTCCTCACTCAGGGACCTGTCAGTCCAGGTTCAACCTGTTGGAGTGGCCGAGGCCTCCTCTGGGCTGCAGGTTCCCAACCCAGCACTAACACACCTACTTCTACTCGGGATGATGTACTAATTAGCCAGTTTGTTAAATCGGATGGAAAAGCCATTAAAATGTGCATGACAAGAATTTCAGCGAGAGTTAAAAAAAAAACAAAAAAACTCTAATCTAAACTTAATGCGTGACCTACAAAAAAAATGTGTCCTTCACTCCTGTGTTTTTCATCGAGAGCTCTGTGGTGCAACACTTATTTGATTGTCTGTTTTTCCTATTCCGTTCCCTATTTCTTCTCCAGCATGCTGAAGCACTGAAACAGATAAAGTGTTCCAGTCTGTCAGCGACGCCGGACTGGGAGTGAGGCCCTGATGAATGCTGAAGTGTATAAACAGCTTCCTTTTTCAGCTGTGAAGGTCTGTGAAGGCGGATGGGAGTGAAGGCAGAAACCCTGGAGATAAGAGTGTTTGCATGTGAGGTGTGTATTAGTGCTGCTGGAGACCTTGACTGGATTAATCGCTGCTCTTCCCACTGATTCTCCAGCTCCATCCACACTTTTTTTTCTGAAACATCTCACACACACAGTGTCTATCAGCACAAGGCTGAGAAAGGCTCCCAAAAACAACACACTTTGGAGATATTGAGGGTCATGTTGGGAGTACGTGGAGGGCTTTGGTACCATCCTCACTCCTACCAAAAAAAAACAATATTTTGTCTGGCAGGTAAATTTTAAGATGCCATGTTAAGGGTTACCTTTTGCCCTGTTGTATAAATGGCTTTCTCTACTGAAACAGGCTCTGATTTACAGTATATTGCCAAATGTATGTGCACTTCCTGGAGCTGGCTTTGTGTTCTGTGGCATTACCATGCTGAAACAGGTTTGGACTTCTTAGCACCAATGAAACTAATCCAACATGCTTCCAACTTTTGGCTCCAGGTAAGGGAAGATCCATATATGGGTATCATGGTGTCATACCAATACTTTTGGACAATGGTCATATATGGTAGTGCTAGCAATTATGAAAGCTTGCATGGCAGTTATAAGCCACATGGAGTTGTTTAGTGTCCCAAAAATATATTATATTTGGGTATCACTGCGCTCAAAAATCCTAGAAGGTTTGACGGCAGATTTATTTCATGAAAACATGGTCCTAATTCAATTTGTACATTTGTCTATGAGGCCTTAAATGTTTTATTTCTTCTTGAAACTGAAGAGATAAATGTTACACACCAAAGCACCAAATGTCTTTAGACTTAGCGCTGAGGATTAAGAACCAACGCTTACCTGTGACTATTTCAGCAATCACTTCCTTCATGAGAAGTCATACTATCTAAAGTCAGTTTTGATGCTATCTATTCTGTGATAGCCTTAATTGCAACTTAAACCATATCAAATCCAACAGAACCACCATCGCTTATTAGACTCTCTCTGAATATCGCGTGAGCTGTGGCAGGATGCTGGAGTTCCTGCATTTCCTCAGGCTTTGATGCAGACATTTCCCTCCAACACGCTCGTGATGACAGCACAGCTCTAATGTGGCTGAGGACAGATGTTTATCCATGAAATCGCAATCACAGGGATTCAGCCATGCTTCCTTAGCACTTCTGTCCTCTGATATATGGCACGGACCGGTGGAAATCTCTGAAGTTTCAAGCCGCTAACACGTTTCTCTATGGAGTGATTTCACAGTAGTGCTTTTTTTTTCTGAGGTCAAAGCAAACGAAAACACCTCGACCGACCTGTAATCTGAGCTAATGTTCTCGCACAGTGTATATGTGAGAGAGAAATGGCATGAGACAGTGTATCTAGGGATTTCTTTCCTCCACTTTCATCCAGACAAACAATATACCGGCCCCCTCCTTGGACCCAGGGAGAGTGTAAACGGAGACGGCACCAATAATTCATGGCGACGCGGCCCATGGCATCTGACCAGCCCAGGTTTTCGCTGCCCCCTCGATGGGGTCACGCTCTTGCCTTGTCCATTTGCTTTAATTGGCCTGGGCTGAAGGTAATATCCTATCGCACATCTGAGAGAACAAGATGACCTCATTATAGTTTAGCTGATGACAAGAGGATTCCAAATGTTCGCTAACAAGCTGTACGGACCAGGAAACATATGGTTTGGTACTGTCTTACTGTAGGTTGTACTAGGATGTTGTTTTTTGTATTCCATTCAGTCAGTGTTTAGGCTGGTTTTGGACCAGATACAGTACGCAAAACCACCACAGGAATATTCTTCCAGTGGCATATCCTGATATGAGATCATCTCTTATATAGAACCTGTAACGTTCATAAAGTTAACTAAATGTTCTGCAGACATTTTCAATGTAACCGTACCAAAATCAGAACTCTCTTAACTTTATGTGGAAGTCCATTTTAAGCTTGGTATTAATTTTTCTTAATTTAGCAACTTTTGACTAATAATACATGATCTGTTACATATGAAAAAAAAAAGCTGACAGAAAGCACTGATGATGCTAAACAAACATGACGTTTAGCTAACCTCATCTTCTACTTTGTAACGCAATCTTATGAACATTGCCTAAATGTTCACAAGAACATTGTAAACCAACTCGCTGACTGGGACGGCACGGTGGCTTAGTGGTTAGCTTGGTGCCCTGAGTCTCCTGGGGTCGGCTCCAGGCCCCCCGCAACCCTGTATACAGGATAAAGCGGTATAGATGACCCGAAGTTGTAGGCTATGTATGCTCAGATCTTATTATGGGAAATAAACAATGTTGCTGGGTTTCCTCAGAAAGGTTAGACATTAATTCTAGCATTTGAGACATTATAATGTAAAGTTAGAAGTCTCCAGCACCACTATAATCTCCGCTCATTTTGTTTTCCATCACTCATGGTAGTATTTTAAAGATTATCTTTCTGGGCTCTCATGACCTCAGACATGATAAGTGGGATGCATGGATGGATGGATGGAGGGAGGTTCTTAAGCTTTTTAAATGCTCCTGTGTAAGAAAAAACAAGGAAATCAGGTAGTTCCTTATGCATTTTGTAACCCTTGTAACGAATAACAAAATTCCAAGGTTGCCGAAATTTCCGGTTATGAGCTCATTATTGTTGATGGAGTCGGTGGTGTTGGTTGTGAGAAAGAAAGATAACCAAACACTTGTATGATTGGTCAATATGTTGTTGGTCAAGATTTTTCCAAATACAATACAGTCAATGAAGTATTGTCTTGAACTTCACTCCCTCCTCAGCACCTGTGAACTTGTCTAGTGTTCTGTCTCATTTTAGGAGCCCTCGAGAGAAAAGGTCGGTGTGCAGCCACCAGCCGAACTAATCCAGGGCCCCCAAAGCGGTTTAAAACACTCTGGTTTCATCTAATCTTTTTTCCGCTTAGACTCGATCCTGAAACCTCGTCCATGATAGGAATGGACAAATACAAGGTCTCTCTCTCTCGCTCTCTTGCTGCTGCTATGAAAGGACACTGTGTGTTCTGGGGATTAAGAGCCTTTTCTCCCCCTCCCTTCCCTCGTCTTCTCGTCTTTTACTCATTTTCACCAAAAAGGATAAAGATTGAGGGGAAAAAGAGACATGTCTGTTTAGGATACTCAGTGTTACTCGACGTTCGAGGGGCTCAGCAGGTTCATGTCTCGTCTTTTGTTAGTTTCTGAAAGGAAAGTATTAGGGACAAAGCTCTTAGTTCAATAAAATATCATTATTAATTAATTAAAATTGACTGCTTAATAATAACTATGAGCTGGAATGTTTTATTTGTGCATATGGATTAATCATATTATGTGTATGTAAAATTCAAACAAATTAAGATGTATTTCTGTTGATTTTATTTGATTTTTTGCTTTTATATATAAATATGTGAAATGTTCCCCGTTTAATGCTTGAAAAAAAAAGAAGAGAAAATGAGACGTAATAAAAAACAGGCACTATCGAGGGCGCCGTCGCTCCGCTAAACGGGTCCTTCATGTCCAACGTCGCGTGTTGATTACGTCACCGGCGGCAAATCTGTATCAGGTTCGTACCTGTTCTTAGTTTTAAGACCGACCAGCGTTTGTATTTCAGATATTTTGAAAGTCGTAGCTCCATAAGGGAAGAAACAGGATAGTTATCATGTCTGTCGTTTATTTAAAAAAGAAAAAAAAGTTTACTTTTGTTTGTCCTCGGTAGGAAATTATACCTAAAACTGCAGTGTTTATTTAGTTCTAAATCCAAAACATGTGTTCTGGTCTGGATCTCCTTACAGCATCCTAATGCACACAGAGTTCTACTACTATAATAATAATAATAATAATAATATCCACCAAAAACATTGCTTAGATGATAAAGTTGAAATTGCAAAAGTGTTGTTTTTATTGTATTGTACATATTGTGCATCATGACTTCTAAAACATCAAAAGCATGAGAAAATATTATTAAAAATACCTAAAAAGATGCATGAAATACTGAAGAGATGATAATAAGACAATGACAATTGAGAGGATCCAGAAACTCTTGGGCGACATCAGATAGGAGGATCGAAAGCTTAAGTCTGTCAGTAGCTTAACAATTAAAGTCTTAGAGTTGAGAAGTGCATTACATTATCAATTACAGTGTGAGAATAATGGGAGGTAAATTATTACACACACAGATTTACGAGTGTCTCAAGTCTCTGTAATGTTGCACTGAAAGTAAAAATTCAAATAAAAATGTTATTTGTTGCATATACATCCATACACAGCAGGATATATGCAGTGTAGTGATTAGACGGCTTATGCGTGACTTAAAAAGGAGAAATAGAAAGATTTTTCTCACATTATTTTCTTTTCTAACAAAATCTTTTTAGTTTTTGTGAAGCTGCTTTGCGACAATGACCATTGT
>JAOTQY010000026.1:1773908-1787786 GCA_026413445.1 Dolichallabes microphthalmus | reverse complement strand
AATTAGGGTAAAAAAATAAATAAAAAAATTAAGTTTCTTGCGTATAATTGAAAATGGTCCTAAAAACTAATTGCTAGGAATGTATTTTTTTTTATTATCATAGACCTCGGAGTCTGTATTACCATTTATTTAGGCCGTATCTTATTATTTATTTATTTTTTGCGCCCATGCATTAAAGTGATGTTTGCTAGCGTTCCTGACACACGGCGCTTTTGCCAGTGCATTCCTCTCCCCTCTCGCTTTGGGAATACCTGGCTGCTTTATATCTTCCACATGCACGCCCGAATGGCTCTGATTTTGCGAGCAGAAGCACGAGCACGCTGACAAATCCTTCACTGTCTCCAAACGCAGACGAGTCCATCAGTCTCTCCGGACAACGCTTATGAAGTCGATTTTACGCTCGGCTGTTTGATTCCAGCATCCAGACCAGATGCTGCTCGATGAGACACAAAACACACACGGGGGCATGCAAGCACGCATGCACGTGTATACATTCATCAATATTTTCATTATAATTACATGCACCATGTACTTTTATCTCAACACACACATGAATACCCTGAATGCAGTATTGCTACGTGTGTATTTATTTGCGCATATTCTTAATATGTATACACAATTTGTTTACACTATCAGTGTATATATTTATGCACACAAATGCACATGCAGTCTTGCTACACACACATACACACACACACACACAAGTACGTACTTATTCAGTGTCTCTTGCCAAAGACTACAAACGCACACATATACTGTACATGTATATAATTAATACAGATCTACACCTTATAGTCGCACACATGGGTGTGCATGTGAAAAGGTCATCCTTAAACAGATGCATGCACTTGCATAGACAAAGACTTACGTCTGCTCACTCAATAACGTGCGCACACGTGTAGAGCAGACGGCTTGTGACCATTTGTGCAGCACGTACCTTCGTGTCTTTGCACCAGAGAGCGAGTGAAGATAATGATCTCGCTGTAATACTTTACAATATGTCACTGTGCTGCCCATTACGAAGATTTATCAGGTCTCTGAGCCGCCGTAGATCACACAGGCTCTGTAGATCGGTAACGTTTAGCAGGCGGCTGTTTCTACCCCTTATTTATTGGGTCCCTTACGACGCTGCCCACAGCTTTCACTGTCCAAAGCAACACCTAAAGAACTGAAAAATTTTAAGCATTCAGCATAAAAAAGCTTTACCTTAACTTTTGCACATTTTGTCCAAACTTTTCACTCCAAACCAAATAGTCATAGGAGAAGCGTTATAAATGTTTAGCGGGCGATGAGGCAGTCGTTGGAGTCATCTACAGACTTCGACTGCCAGGACGGTTTTTTTTTTGCAGGGGGAGGGGGGGGAGTCTGTCATCACATCAGCTGATTGGTGGATCTGGCTATAGATCTTTGCTTTGTTCTCTTTTTTTTTTTATTTTATACATATGACTTCACAGTAATTCGAATCTCTAAACAACAAGCTCATTTGTCTTACTTGTTTACTAGTCACAAAATTTAAATGGCAATTCATTCTTCTTCGTTCCCTGAGATGGAGCGATGCTTGATTCGGTTAGATTTGTGTGTGAAAGCAAAGATTAAGAGTCTATTCCATATGCTAGCTTGTGATAGATGAGTTGCTATTCTTGTATATATTCTAACAAGTAATGGGCTTATTAGCCATTTGTTCAGGATGGAGGGTGCACTGAGAATTGAAAATGACAGCCATCAAGAATAATTTCTTTAAGTTGTTTACCATCTAAAAGGAACACTAGCAAGACATAGACATAGAGTCAAGATCTTGCTCAAATACCCAGTGGTTCTCTGGAGGTCCTCACAAACCACGGTGTACAAGTTTACTTCAAGCCTGCTCTTCTCATAAAATGCCTGTTGTTATGGTGATAGTTTGTAACTAGCCAAAACTTCCGAGCTAACCTTGAGCTCCTTCCCTGTGGCTCCACAGATCCAGGACTCTGTGCCTTTGACCAATCCTGGAGTGTCCCATTTACAAATCCGTGGTGACGGTAAGATCGTAGCGGCGGCCGGCTGGGATGGAAGCATGCGGATTTTCAGCTGGAAGAAGATGAAGCCACTTGCTGTCTTGCAGCATCATAAAGATATGCTTCACAGCGTGGCCTTCTCCGACCATCCGGAGCCTTCGAAACGTCTGATGGCGGCGGGTTCGAAGGATCAGCGCATTAGTCTTTGGTCCATTTACACGGAGAACTGAGTTATAAAACGAATCTTCTTCATTTCCTAAAATGCAAATGTCCAGTATGAATGTACAAAACGATATGATTACATCAAAGCATATTCGCAGTATTCCTCCCCTTGAAAGGTTCTTGCTAACTTGCATCACATTACAAGAAAAGTGGGTTTTGAACAGGCTTAAAAGTTTGCGCTTGGCACACAGATACACCCAAAGCTCGATGATGGATTTTAGGACTCGGGTTGTTCTGTATCCCTGTACTTCCAGCCAGAAAGATCAACAATCAATAATAATCAATTAAATAACTGAGACGTGAATGGAGTGAGTCTTTAAAAATACTTTCAGAAAACCCAGAGACCATATGCCTATTAATTCAAGCCATGTGTTTCAGCATGGCTCCTATGTCTTTGTGTTTATCTGTGGCTATTGAAGTTAACACGAGTCTCCATCTGCTCCGAGCTCCAGGCCTGATTTAAATCCCAGAACACAGTGACTGAGCATCCTTCACCAAACACCATCAAACCCAAATGTTCGGTTGGTCTTGTCATACCTGTGTTTGAATGCTGGGAAACGTCTAGAATGTCCTTCGCCGTTCACATGGGTTCATTAAGCTTGGCAGTTCTTTCACTCAAATGCAAGACAAGCCAACATGACATCTGAGTGCTGTGTAGTGGAAAATGTTAGTGTTTTAATAAAGAATGTTGGGTTGATATGTGTAGCGGCCGAGAATTCAGCATTACTGCTGAAACACTTCTACATCTTGTGGAATCCTGAAATGAACAATCTCTTGTCAGGTCATTCATTAGCCGCTTTTACGAAGCTCAAAAGGTCAAACGTTTTGTTTCAATTCATCAAGCATGGTCAACTTAATACCGCACAAACACAAACTGGCTGTGTTTTAATCCGTTATATTGTCAGCCACAGAGCTGAACCATTTTCCGTCTACACTGTTTGCTTTCCTGCTTCGATAGATTTGTATTTGCGCTCTCAAGTCGCACCTGAGCGGCTGCGCATAATTCACAGCTTGTTTTCTTAGAAACCGGTGGCGAGCTTAAACGCTGCCCTGTGGAATGACCCTGCCTGCATTCATCACACCGAGTTAATCAGCAGTGCACAGACAGGCCTGTTTGTTAGGAAGATTCATTGGGCTTGCTTAGCCAAAGAAAAAATCTATTTAAGCAAGCAAATTAATTGTGACACTGATTGTGTTATTGTGTTTTATTGCACTGAAAGGTGTTCTAGTTAAAGAGTGAGAGTGTGGTACATGTTAAGTCATCAGATTCTTTCTTTCTTTTTTTTTTAAAATCAATTTTAGTTTATTTTTTTACTTTCATGTGCTGTTCTTTCAAAAATTCAGGAAGACTCTGAAAATAAAGATACCAAATGATAGTTTTCATTGTTGCTAAAGTGATACATTTGTACTGTTTTCTAGGAATGTGTTTGGGTGTATCTTTAATTGGCTTTTACTCAAATTCTTTTACCACATTACACAAGGGTTCTTGAGAATGAACTGAATTGTCCCCAGTTGAAATTCTTGGTGGTGTTGTGCTCACTTGACACCGTGACATAGCATACTGTAATGCTGTAATTGGCAATGTAATTACTTGTGACTTATGATAACTTTCTATACAATAGTGATGGGTCGTTCATAAGTGATTCGTTGTTTTTGAACGAATCTTTAACATGACTCGGATGAATGAGTAATCTCGTAGAGTGATTCGTTCATCTTCTATTGGGCGCGCAAAGCATCGCAAAACCTCTGTATATTATTTACAGGAAAAAGAAATGAGTAGTTACCTTTGAGCCTTTTCGGTCCTGAGTCGTTCGTTCTTTTGACACGTGACTCTCATAGACGCTATGCAGTACAATACACAGGAAACAGAATTGAACGATTCTGCTAGTGAGTCTTCGAGTCGTTTGTTCTTTTTCCATGTGACTCCCATAGACGCTATGCGGTGCAATAGATTCAAAAGAATGAACGACTCCGACTGCAAGATATGATGGTGAGGTACTCATTCTGTTTATTATAATATGTCCTTAGTTGCACTGTAATATTTTCATAACTGGAACTATAGTCAAGATTTGTGTATGTAGACGTATTGGGGGTATTTTTATTGAAAATGCAACATTTTAATTTATTTCTGATCAAATGAACGAAATGACTAAAAAAAAGATTTGTTCATTTTGATGAACTAGATTCAAAGAACCGAGTCACTAAAATGATTCAAATTTCCCATCACTACTATACAATCTGTGTAAACTCGTGCCAAACAGTTATGAACTTTCTACATACACTATATGGACAAAAATACTCGGCCAAACTTGTTAATTATTGAATTCAGGGGTTTCGATCAGGCTCCT
This sequence comes from Dolichallabes microphthalmus, assembly GCA_026413445.1. NCBI lineage: Eukaryota > Metazoa > Chordata > Actinopteri > Siluriformes > Clariidae > Dolichallabes > Dolichallabes microphthalmus. The sequence continues at coordinate 1,783,222 of JAOTQY010000026.1, read as the reverse complement.
TATATCCAGTGAAGGGTCATCTTAATGCTTCAGCATACCAAGACATTTTGGACGATGCTACGCTTCCAACTTTGTGGCAACAGTTTTGAGAAGGTCCTTTTCTATTCCAACTTGACTGTGACAGAGCCCTGTGACCTCAACCCCATCGAGCACCTTTGGGATGAACTGGAATGGAGATTGCGAGCCAGGCCTTCTCGTCCAACATCAGTGCCTGACCTCATAAACACTCTACAGAATAAATTCCTGCAAAAACACACCAAAATCTTGTGGACAAGAAGAGTGGCAGCTGTTATAGCTACAGAACGTGGACCAACTCCATATTGAAGTATATGTATTTGAGTGTTTGCTATGAATTGTTAAACTGCCACAACGCCTCACCTGTTATGAGCGACTTGAATACCCATGTTTTGGACACCTGTTACCACAGAAGCTATGAACCTGCTTCACACTCCTGTACTAAATGTCACAGTCATATGCAGTGTACACCATATTAGAGCAAAATATTTAATATCTTAATGTACAGCGATTTTAGTGAAATTGTGTATGAGAGGTTTTTAGAAGAGCTCCAGTAATGAAAGCTGGCCAAGTTAACACTAAACACAGAATTCTGTTATATATTTTTTTTCATTGTGAAGAGCAAGGAAGTATCATTAACGGCACTTTTATTTACAGGGAAGAGAAAGCATTTTTCCTACAATTATGTAGATTTTCCCGCCACAATTAAAATTTCCTTGATGTGTGTTTTAATCTGGGATTATTGTCACTTGAATGTCATGATTTGCTTAAATGTTATAGTTACAACAAAATTACTAATTGTTAAAGTTTCATAGGTTTTTTCACGGTCACGTGGGGATTTACGCGCCTGTGGCGGGAAAACATCAAACCGTTTGGAACATCCCATCAGACAGTAGCGGAAGAACAGAGGGGGTTTCTTATAGGGGGACAATAACAGCGGGCGAGTCGCCGGCTGGAGGAAAAAGGAAGCCCAAACCAATTCAATTCACTGTGGACCTTCATTAAGTCGGTCCTTGGGTTCTCTGGATATCCTTTCGAAGTTTTGACCGTGACCTCTACCCGCGACCTCCCCCACGAAATGATGATGGTTTCCTCCCTCCGTCTCCTGTAGACTTTGAGTATAGTGAACAAAGCCTTCCGCTATCTGTAATAAATCACATCGTGTTCATGCGCGAAGTCGTAACTGTGAAACTGTCAAAATTGCTTGTTTAGTGCACGGTTTTGTTTGTTTCGTCCAAAAATAATCTATGAAAACAAGGCACTAACTAAAATGTCTAGTGCATGTAGGATTTAGGATTTATTTTCTCCTAAAAATTTATCATGAATGACCTGTTATGTACTATTTTATTTTGTTATAACCAATTGACTATTAACTATTGGTTTAAATTATTTATTAAATAAATTTTTTTCTTATAGGTTATTTTAATTAATAAAGAAAAAACATGAAGACAAATTAAACTTACAATTTTATGAACATTTTACACACCCTGGTTGTAAGGCTATAATAAGTTTGTTTTACAAGTTCGGTCAGAATCAAATTAAGTATTTTAAAAAATATTTTTGTGAACCTTTAAATTGTCCCTGATTATAAAGGTTTAGAACTTCTGCTTAGAAATATGAATAATAATTGTATTATTATTATTATTATTATTATACCATCTTGAGAAATAATTCAGTTTTGTTTATATAGCGCTTTTAACAATGGTCATTGTCGAGTTACGGAATCAACTAAACGTCTAACAATCAAATAAACGTCGTTGAGGTGGAATTATCAAAGTTGCATATTTTGTATCTTAAGTTATCAGAAAAGCATCAAACGTGTTTTCTTAACGGCACTCCCATGCCGTCAACAATGAGCAGTCTTTGTTTAAGAGCATATAGTCATCTTCAACATCATTACTGGTCGCGTTTTTATTTTGACATATTAAGAAGTGCTTTTTAAAAGGTGTAGTCATTCAAGAAGGCAATAAATGCCTCTGAAAACAAGTACCTGCCATGCATAGTGCTAATACTTCAACCCCTGAGGTCACAGAGGTCATTCCTGTATTGTCCTCCCTCTTCAGCAAGCCTCCATTAGCCGTGAAGCACAAACTGAGTATTGTGTTGTAGCTGCAGTCAGACAGCCCTGGGCCGCTCAGGGTCAGGCAGGTGGAAAGGATGGCCACTTTTCATGAGACCCCCATGCTAATTTTAGACCTTAGAAATCTCAACCTGTGTCTCGATGAAACCAAGAACAAACATGAAAAATTAAACACACATACAATCTGTCCATCAATGGTAGCTAAAGGTTTTTGTTTTGTTTTGGTCTGTTTTACAGCCTGTTTTAATTCTCTGTTTTTAATTGTATTATTGAAAATTATTTCAATAATATTTCAATATATTTCAATATTTCAATGAAAATTATTTCAATAATAATAACAATAACAATAATAATAATAATTATTATTATTATTATTATTATTAACAATAGCAGTGTTTATTTGTAAGAAAGAACCGCATTGATTTATCAATATCGTTTTACATGGAAGAAACAAAACGCACGGACACGCACTGTTTTGCATTTATTGGATTCACGGGATGTTCATAACATTTCCGTTCTAATCAATTAAAATCACGAATTGATGACCGCTGAACTGTATAAATTAAGAAGTAATCTGTTCATTTAGTGAATTAATAGATTGAGAAACAAACTTTAATTTTCTGTTAAATATATTCCATGAGACATATCCAGTATTAGGAAATTATGATGCGTTTATTGTTGAATGACGATTGAAACTTTTTGGTATTTGGTAGATATAACCATGCTGCAGTCTTAGCAGCCGAGATTTTTATTTGTTTGTTTGTTTATAAATTTCTGTTTGTGCCCGTTATATAGTGCCCTTTAAAATTCGAAATAATAGCAGTGAATTTTAGTACAAATTGTAGTGATTGTTACACCGTTACTTTTTAGCATTTGTATTTCTTTCTTTCTTTCTTTCTTTCTTTCTTTTGTTGTTGATGTTTTTAATTCGTCTGTAGCTTTTAAATCGCCTACATCATGTAGCCATTTGGAAGTAATTACTACCGGAATGTTGACGTGCTATCTTCTTTTCCCCTCTTCTTTTTCTTTTCTTTTCCGGTGGGATAACTGGTGTCCTGTGCGCTTATTTTTCGTCCATCAAAGACAGCTTGCGGAAGTTTTCATGAAAATCATATAGATAAGTACCGTCTGTGTGTGTGTGTGTGCGCGCGCGCACGCGTCGGTGCTCACCTGCTGATTCTGTGCTTGCATCAAGAACAAACACAGCTGGGAGGAACCATAAAGGAAGAGTCCCAGTGCCCGGCGTGATCACGGGGTCAAATCTTTCCCGGGAGTCCTGGTGCTCCAGACTGCTCCTTCCTGCCTGCTGATATAACCCAGGAAGGGTAACTATTCATAACACCAACTCTGACTATGTTAACAGATATCATTAGGATAAGATGACCGTGTATGCAATAGTGACATTAAACTTGCAGCAAGTTGTATTGCTGTTCTGTCCTTATAAATGGGGGGTGTACTTATTTTTTTTATACTTTTCTAACTTTTCCCCCTCAAATATCATAATGCCTCCTTTTACTTCCTGTCTGTCTCCCTGCCTCTCCCTGTCTCAGAGCAACTTACACAACCTGGATGTTTTTCCCCTCCTTCTCTTTCCTATGAAACCAGTACCTCAAACAAAAAAAAAATTATACAAGCAATTAGTCCTCGCCCAAATTGCTGGAAACATTGTTTAACCTTTGACACTGCAGAAAGTCTTTAGGTGTCAGAGGTCACAGCTTGTTTTCCTCTCTGACAGTCGCTTTGTGGAAAAAATGGGGGCAAAAATGTGAGTACAAAAATAGAGTTAAATCAGAATGAGGTAATGTCTAATGTCCTGCCTAGTGAAACTCAGTTTTTTTGTCTTTCTTTCTTTAAATTATAATTACTATTATTTTTCAATTTGAAATCAACTTTACCAACATATTAACGCTCTTTGCAACAAAATTAAATTCATAGATGCTTGATTGTGTTTAACATTTTTAACATGAATGTTATGTAGCACTATCTGTCATGTTTCCTCTTCATTTCATTATGTTTTTATTATATTGTAATAAATATTATAAAGGTATTAAAAATACATTGCTATGATTTATAGCACCTGTTTATAGGCCTGAAGGGGTTTAAGTAAGAAACAAGTTATTCTTTACAGAATGATAAATGACACCACAAAACATCTGATGGTGTCTTTCGTGCTGTTGGTTTCTTGATAATAGATCAAAAGATCTTTAAGAAATCCGATCAGTAGTCTGCAAGTTCTTGTTTTGCCCAAGGAACTGGTGTAGAATTTGTGTTTGAAAAATGTAAACAGATGCGTGTGGCAGCCTGCACGGTGCAGGTGGACTGACGTTTTTAGTTGATGCCTTTGCAAGTACGAATTGTGTTAAATTGTCAAGCCACTGTTTGCCAAACGACTCCAGGTTTGCTGTCCAGAATAACTTTGCGGTCCTGTCTTTCTCCCTCCTGCCTTCCTCCCCTCTCTCACTCCCTATGTGTGAGGTGAACTGTATGTTTTTCTTGAATGAGGTGACTATAACTTTTATGCATTTGTTCTGCAGTGTAATGAAAATGAAATCTTTACATGTTAACGTTTCAGTGCTTCCTTTCCAAATCAAACATGTATAAATCATGTTTAGACACACACAAGTAGAGCAAAGGAGACTTTTTGTCCCCTGGGCTGTAATTAGATAAAGCCCTTAGGGAATTTTGACAAGGACTGAACAAGGTAATGGAAAATGATGTTGAAAGTAAAACATTTAATGCTTATTTTACAGGTTCAGCTAGGTCATTCTGTCCAAATTTATTTTGAACTGCATTAAGTCAGTGCCATGGTACAAGCTTCTCGGAGTTGTTTAAGATGGCCTAGTGTTTCAATGAATAGTAACTCAATCAGGAACAACAACAACGAAAAGAAAATAACATAAAACATCCCAAGGCGTCTCAACACCTTCAGATCAGAGCAACATGCAAATGTCTTGCCTACCTAGAAGCTCGATGGGCTCAAGAATATATAACTTATGGCTTTTTTTAAAAGCAAAAAAAGTGCATCCAACACAAAATATTGTTTCCAGTTCGCAATAATGCATTACTTCTTCTTATTGTGCTGGCATCTGTACTGTAGACTTCAGATCCTCCGGTGCCCTTTTAAAAGTCTGATAGTGTAAAAGTCACCAGGGCAAATAGGAGCTGAACTCCATTCCACCAGGCCTGTCTGGATTTTCCGTAAAAATACATTTCTCCGTTTAATAAATATAGTCGTTCATCCACCTCAAACGACACGCTCTTTCCAAAACTCAACCCAAGCTTTGGACATGGAGAACTGTAGTTGTGTATATGACAGAGAGTGACTGTTTGTCTCAGGGTGTTTTTGGTTTGTCTTTGTTGTTGTGAGTCATTATCTCGGCCCGTAGTCATAATTTGGTGGTGCGCTGCCAGTTGAGTACATGTTGGCTGTGGCTGGGTTCATGTGAGGAGGGTAAGTGTGACCCCGGATGCTGGGTAAAGGGTATGGAGCCGCCCTGGTTTTTGCGCCTAGGTAGTGTTCATAGGTGCTGGGGTATTTGTAGGGGTGATGGTGTAGCGTGTCTGCTGCCTGGTGGCCGTCGATGCGCAGTTCATGAGGTGGGCTACGAGGTCCGGAGGTCAGAGGAACAGCATGGAGGCCGCCCGGCACCGGCAGGGCGGGGCTGAGCACACGGGACATCAGCTGGTGGGCTGGGTCGGCATGGATGGGTGTGCCGTTGGGGTCACGGTCGTAATCTCTCCTGCTGTCCTCTGTGGAAAGAATGAGAAGAGTTTGAATGAGTAAAATGTTAGTTGCATTAAGTGTCTAATGCATATGTGCTGTTATTTATTATTTATAATACAAAAAGAAAGTAGACTTCTGAATCGGTTAAGAATTGGTACACAAGACAGAGAGAGAATTTAATATAATTTTCAATTGATACATTTTCATTCTCTGAGAAAAGGGAGACTAAACAGTCATTGTTGATACTCATTTGTACTTTTAATGTCTATTTTTTGCCTGAAATGGGTTCATTCATATGGTAACAGTAATTACTTTTAGACCAAGGTTAAAATTTGCCTTTGTAAGTAAAAGATACAAACTAACAAAAAAGTGTACCCCTAAGGATACCATGCCAACAAGAAATGGTACAATTTTAAGCAACAGAATTGAAGCAATGGCAGAACAACATGATAAAACATTGACTATTGTGGCTTTGCATATTTATATAATCATAACATGCTTAGAAATCAAGGTCTGTGTATCTGCCCAGTTACCACCCTGAGGTCAGAAGATTGTTAACATTGACATTAAGATTAAGGAAAATCACTCTGGCTTGGAGCGCTTCAGCCGTCACTCCAGTGGAAATGCTTTAGTACAATTTGGTTTGCTGTTGGGAAATGAAGTGTGCTGTGAGGCAAGGTAAGTTATAGGTCTCATCTGCCAAACAGCCTAATGTGCTCAGGAAATCGCTGTTCCACAGAGCTGGAGTATGTGAGGGGGGAAAATGGCAGGGAGGATGTTTTTGGTCTGTGCGGCGTATGTCCTCTGGGCATGCAGCTGTTCAAACTTCTGTGTATTGAGGTCTGCAATCTGCCAACTGAAAATATTAAGTGTTCGGCCTGGTGGAATGTTTTTTTTTTTTCAGAAATAAAATGTCACCACTATGTCTGATGCTGGTCTACTCTGGTGCCAAATCAGCGTAATGGCTTTTCAGGGGCGGTGATGTTGATTATCGCTGCAGCATGTATTTACAGGAGGTATGCTTTTATTCAAATAGCAATTAAATACCTATAGCAGATGTAGCAACAAACATAGCAACAAATAGCAAGATTTAGAAATTGCACTGTAGCGTAGCAGGGTTGATCATGAAATCTGCACCGATCAAGCATTTTATCTTGATCTACTTTAAAAAAAATCCTAACTGTAAACTCATTTGAAAAAGTTCAAATAGTTCATAGCTACCTTTCTCTGTACCGTTCTGCTGTGGAGGAGAAGACATTGGGTTCCTTGTTCGAGCAAAAGCACTGATTATTGGCAGTGAGCCTGGTCTGTGATTCCTGGGCCTGAAAACGAACACAAAGCAGTCAGTAGCATAATCACAACATATTACCAAAAAAAAAAAAAAAAAAAAGGGGGGGGGGGGGGTGTCTTTATAACTGTAATTCTATTTATATGTTCAAAATTTAGACTTTCACTAAAGCTAAATGTTATTATACTGGGTGATGGTAACTCTATCAATATAGCCTTCTTGTTGCAGTTTCAGAAGTTTTAGTTATGAGGATGAATATTTAGAAGTTTAGTTTTAAATCTTCCTATAAATGTTAGTCTTCTATATAGATACAGAAATTAATACATTTAAAAGATATCTAAAGAATTTGGGTATTCACCAGTAATTGTCAATACTCACCAGTCTTCAGGATCACAGTCTCGAAATCCCTTTGCAAATGGATTACTGGCGATTTTTAGTTGAGTTATCTGCCGAATAAAAAGTAGAAATTGTAGTTAGATAGAAAATCGTTGTTAGTAATAGTAGTAGGAGCAGTTTGATGCATAAATTAGTTGTAACATTTCTATGTAAATTTGAAATTAATGGAGATAGTAATCCGCCTTAGGTTTCAAAAGTCTTCATTGTTTATTGAGTATCCTAAACCATTCTATATTACATCCTACATCATGTATTTTTCATCTTTCATTCCGCCAGCAAACAAAATGTTTTTTTCTACCAAAATAAAATATTGCTTATTGCATTCCCTAGACTAAATATAATTTTTTGTTTTTTTTCTGTCCGTTTTTTGTTTTGTTTAATAAACATTTCTTAAATTCCTGTTTTATAATATATTTTTGGCATATTTAACGTTTTCAACTATTTAGTTGCAGTAATCATGTTAATGGTTAATGACTAGCGGCCGGGACATTCCAGACAGACTACCATGTTAAAAGAGCGCAAGGTCAAACTGATAGAAGACAGAGCAGGAAAAGAAACAGCGAGAGAGAGAGAGAAGCGAAAAGAAACAGCGAGAGAGAGAGAGAAGCGAAAAGAAACAGCGAGAGAGAGAGAGAGAAGCGAAAAGAAAGGGGTAGCACACAAACCAGCTGCGCACTAACATCACTGATATGACAGTGCTGAGAGGGAAACCCCCTTCATTCATTACACGCACTATACATCTGCGGCAGATATCTCATTTTTTTTAATAAGTAAAAAAAAAACTATTTTCACAGTTCATAGTCTATCACGTTTACTTCTACTTGATTTTCAGAAGTATTTTACAAATCAGTTTAAAAACCGCATTCGCTGTTTGTTGATTTAAATATACAAGTCTGTTTATATCCCCTAAATCGGGTGATTTTTAAACTATAACTACCTGCACAATAAAATCAAGTTAATGCATGTCTTCAACAGAAATACAATAAAATACAACCGTTTTTCCTTGATCTAGCTTATTCCCAAACATTTTTAAAATTCATTTTATTTTTATACCAACTCCATTTGTTGAACCAGCATCTCTATCCCATGTCATATATGATTAATTCCTACAAGTTTTCACGTGTTGACTTCCGCAATATGAATTTAGCAGAAAGCCAATTTGAGAAGCACTCCTCGCCACAGAAATGGTTTTCTTGAGGCCTAAAAGCCGCCCTAAGCCCCGAGTTGTGGATTGAACTGTGGTTCTTTTTAAGCAAATCAAATAAACCAGCATTTCAGTTTACTCGCCCTGCTGCAACACAAGACCCCTGCTTGTAATCCAGGCGTCCTAGTAGGAAATGGTGATAAATCAGTAGTGAATGAGAGTATTCCTACCCTGTGGTTCTGGTAGGCTGTGACGGCTGTGAATCGGGTCTCCTCGAAAACAAACGTCTTATAGTTTTCCTCCGCGTATTTCTCACTGTCCTTGCGGGGGTCCACGTAGACGACATGAAACCTGGGCTGATACCTGTGCATGGAGTTCAGGATGATCTGCAAGAACGGACAACAAGAGTGCATTGTAAGGAAAAAAATAAAATAAAGAAATAAAAATAGGCCTACATACAGTATATATATATAAAACGCGTATATTTTTCAAACCGCTCAGGAAAAAAACACATTAACTACTACTATAATAATAATAATAATAATAATAATAATAAAGTGAATGCCGCGCTGGCATTTCCAGACAGTATCCTATAATTGCATTATGCTAATTAGTAAATCATACAATTAAATAAATAAAAAACAACAAAATCTATTCTATTACCTCT
>JAOTQY010000026.1:1754006-1773419 GCA_026413445.1 Dolichallabes microphthalmus | reverse complement strand
CAATTAAATAAATAAAAAACAACAAAATCTATTCTATTACCTCTAATAATAATAATAATAATAATAATAATACATTATATAATAATACTACTGCGCTGGCATTTCACGACAATAACCTAATCAATTATGCATTATGCTATTGAGTCAATCAACCAATCACTAATCACTAAAGAGAACGCATAGATACCCTGATTATGTACAAGCCATGTCTCTAAAACTATGCTAGCTATAAAGATGAATGTCGTGGCATTACGTACACTAATATACAGTAAAATATTTCACTCTCTATTTTTGTTTAAAAATAATAATTCTGTATTATAGAGCAGTTCTTAATATGAAAGCATAAGCGTATATCGTCTCTATGTAGACTAGTGAAGGTTTATTTCACATTTATGATTAAAAAATTCTCACATGTCCGTTATCATCCAGTAGATTGTTGGTGAGTTTAAGTTTGTCGAATGAGACGATTTGTTTCATCCACTGAGCTCCTTTAGCGGGAGAATCGGGGTGATAGTGAACTCTGCCCGGGGTCGCAGGATCAGCTTTACCCGCTACCAGCCACGACGAGCTGTGAAATGCATAGCTTAAAGAGAGAGAGATAGAGAGAGAATTATGTGATGCGCATCACAGTGGCTACGTGTTTATACATTGTGTCTAAAATTCTTACTGTATTTACAGTTTTGTCACATACGCACTGTATGTAACAGCTGTTAAAATAATATTAAACTTTTAATATTAATATATTTCTTAAAATTTCATCAGAATTAAACAGAATAAACAAGCAATCTTTTACTGACTGTGTACATTCATATAAAACTAAATAAAAGCGTTCTGGTTTACAAATTCGAGTATTTTTAGTCATAGGATAGATTTTGTGTAATAAATGTCTGAAATCAGGCAAAGAATTTAGTCTCATTCTGTACATTTTCAGTCTTTTTTTTATAATTTCTTTCCATATTATTTGTGAACTAATATTATTTGTAAACTAATAACTATATTGTTTATTTATCAGAAACGTGCCAAATGTTTCTCAGAAAAGAAATGCTTATACAAGCATTAACTTGTGAAAGTTATCACAATAACTTGTGAAAAAATAGCTTCATACTTTAATATTCCATCTAAACTTGCTTTATTAATAGTACAGTATGCAACATCGTATTTTATTCAGTAGTGATATAAGTAGTAATTATACAGACACTAGTATAAATTAAATCACTTCAGCAGAATGTGGAAGAGTACAGATAAAAAAAAACTACACTCTTAGACACGTAGGTCTACGTTAGGTCTAATAAAACTGGCTAAAAAAAATTATGGGTGACTTTACTTTTCGTTATTTCTTTTTTCATCTTAGCCCTGAATATTGTTGCTTGACATCAGAATTAAAATGAACTGCAAACACTTATTCATTACATAGTTATGCATTAATATGAGCCCTTATTTTCTAATCAGTATCCCGTTGTTTTAAGAGAACGCGCTTTGTTGTTGGGCAGTTTACTTACCGATAGCGTTTATCGTCAACTGGTAGGAAATCCATTAAAAGCATATAGTCAGCCATCGGGTCCATCCCAAATATTTTCACTTGGAAAGTAGGAAACATTCGTCTGGAAAGTAAACACCACGTTGTTAGAATTATCTTTCTTTTAAAAGAACAATTCTAATTGCCGGTTAAATTTAGAAAATCAGTAATATGGATAAACACACCTACTATCTTTTTCATTTCTTTCCTCTCTAAGGACATTTTATATAAAATAAATAAATAGATAAATATGTTTTCACTAGTTATTTTAACTTCGGGTGTATAAACTTTATTTTTCCCAATTTTCAAACTTTGTAAAACGTCCAAACAAATGTGGATTTTCCTTTGGCCAAAAAAGCTGCGGGACGGAAGTATGCATCTATATTTCGTATCTGTTATATTATGTATCTATATATTGTAATATTTAATTTCGACTTGGTATTTCAATACCTGACTGATATATAAAAAAAAGTTATCCAAAAATATCAAAGTCGAATAAAAGTTAAATTTTATTAATAGTCGAATAAAAATCGTTTTTAGCATGTTTAAACCTGGTTTATTAGGTATCTGATGTCGTACTATTTCTTTCCCTTTTTTATCTTACACTCTCCCACCCTTTCCTTCCCTCTAGCAACAAACGTGGTCTATAGGTTTTTCCATCTGCTGTTTGGGAGTGAAAGTGATCCTCCAGCTCGTCGCTCCATTAACATCAGAGTGTATTCAGAGGTGCAGTTGTGCTCAGGTGAGGCTAAAGTAGCTCTGAAAGTGCTTTCTCGAGGATCTGATGTTGGGAAAGATTTTTGAGTGACTGATTACCTTACACACTGAACAAGCATGCAGAATAATCCCACTGCAACGCTAATAAAAACGTCTATCTCTCTTCTTACATTCACCTGTGCTTCTTGGCATTTCCCACATGAGTTATATTGCAAATTCTTTAAATGTAGTCGGTAATAATCATACAGTATAGCTAGAATCAGAGCTGGCTTGAAAAGAAGATTTTCTATGTCTAAATAAATTCGATATAAATTCATGCATGGCTAGGGGCTATATTTATCCGTGAACTGATGCTCGTTTTTATCATATTTTAAATATTACTGTCCTGACCCTCCTACCCAATGCGATGATTATACCTTTTGCCCTGTAACTCACAGTATGTTTTGTTTTTTCAACGACAAAGTCCCGTGAGTAACAGTATATTCATCCTCATAATTATTATCATCATAAATGGTAAATCATTCCACATACATCAAGGCAAAATTATTGTAAAAGATGATTAAAAATAGAATTAAAAAAATAAGCATTTTGCAGTTATCACATATTATCAAGAATAATAATCATGATTTGATGTAGTATAGTTTTCCCTGACTCAGAAAACTGTCAGTTCCAGATTTTATGTTGAAACGTCTAAATGTTGAAATGTTTTACTTTACACTTATTTTTAGGGCAACATCAATCCTCTTTTTTCCGACTCGGAGTAAGCTCTTATTTCTTAGCATACAAATTTTTAGTTTTTAAGCACGCTGTTTTGTTTACAAACTCTTTTCATTTCTATCTCTTTCACTTTTTTGTATGAATTATGCCAAACGGCTCATTTCATCAATCGGTTGGAGGGGGGAGTAGCTGTACGTTTACTGTCACTATTAGAAAATAGATTTTGTCTTGCTAACAGATTTTCATCAGCTATCAGACCACTGTAATAATATAATTAACTGAATACTTAAATAAAAATATAGAAAAGTATTTTTTTTTACTAATCAAAATCTATTTGTCTAGCATTATTATGATGATGATGATGATGATGATTATTATTATTATTATTATTATTATATAAGCAGCTGAATTGTTGTGGCGTGTATTGCAAATTACAATTCATATAAAAATCATGAATCTACACATATTATTTGTTTGCACCCATTTCATCAGAATAAATCCTTTATCTATATTATTTAGCTATCTTATGTAATGTCGTGCTGAACTATTATAACTCCATAATAATAGAATGCATTTTAAAATGTGTAGTAATAGTAGAGCTCTTTTTAACCACCTTTTTTATGATTATTTTGGGATAAAAAATAATTTGAAAATAATTATACAGTGTATAAGACACTATTATACCCTCTATGCCCTCTAATCGCAGGGTGTACACACACACACACACACACACACACACACACACACACACACACACACACAACAATAGTATTGCAAGCTTGTGCACTGCTGGCAAAATAGTGGTAAATATTGAAGCTTTCAGCTCAGGGTTTATTATTTTGCAGAACATGCAGGAAAATAGTTTACTGTTGATTTTCATAAACACATTCCTTAATATCGTTAAATACAAAGTCTTAATAATTAACTTTTCAAATAGTTGTAGTTAAAAAAAATTAATGGTACAAATAAAAATAGTTTTAATAAAACATAATTTCAATACAAGAATACTTCACTGTACCAATTTCAAGTATTAATAGTTAATAAGCTCTTCAAAGTACCATACTACAAGTATTAATAGTTAATAATACTCTAGTGTACCCGTAGTATTACATGGTAATAAATACTTCATTGTACCACTGTGCTAATATTAAAGTAGTTAATTTTTTGTACTGCATAAGTATTAAGAATTTATAAACGCCATACTGTGCCACTGTTCTAGTATTAATAATTAATAAAGTTTTTAAAAATCCGCTGTGTTTTATTAGGAGTTAATACATGCTCGATTGTATTACTCTACTGCTATTAATATTTTATAAATATTTCATTGTATTAATATAAAGAGTTGGTCAATTGTTTTCGCATTAGAATGAATAAATACTCCAGTATTAAAGACCATCGCGATAGTGATACGAGTTAATAACTGCTTCAGTGGATGTAGTTAACTGAACATTATCTTGCATTTTAGTTTTTAGAGTTAATTCAGTTATTTTTAGTAATGAATATAGCTTCAATGTTCGAGGCTATAACTCTCCAGCTGCTTGCAGATGAACAGCGCAAAAAGTGTTAATTTAACATTGAAGGTGATAATTCGGTTCATTGTTTCGAAATAAGACAGGTGTTAAATCGGCATTTCGACACTTTAGACGTGCTAACTGAACGCTTATTTCTTCATGCGATTGTTAAACCTCTCAGCAGCAGGCCAGCGGTCCATCCCGGGAAAGCTTTAAATATTAATTTACAGTTGAGTTTTTTTTTTTGGAGGGGGGGGGGCGGATAATTAGAACTAAAAAGCCAGCTGTTGGACACTAACCTCCCAGCCTTGGTGACGATCATTTCGGTTCCGAGCTGATTAAACTCGTCCCAAAGCGCCTTCATCTCCAACTGCACGCTGATGTTGGCCACTTTGGGGTTCTTCTTGACCAGAGACTTATTCGGCGTCGACGATGAAGAGGACGAAGACGAGGATGACGAAGAAGAGGAGCAGCTGTTGGTGCTCGGGTCGCCCTGCGCTGCCTCGGAGCCCGAGTACGGCGGGTAACATGCGGCCTGTGGGGCAGAAGGGCACGACTCGAAGTGGCCCTCATGCTGGCTGCTGTAAGGATCCCCGGGTGACGGAGAGAGGTGGTGAGGATGAGGATGGTGGGAATGTGGGTGGGGAGGATGAGGATGGTAGCTGCCCGGTGCATTCAGGCTGTTCAGGCTGCTGGTGGTGAAGGCTGCAACATCGCAAAAATGGGAGAGCTGCGTCAGCCACGGGCTCGAGATGGCTGAAATCATTCCCAAAACGCAGAAAGCAACACAAAATTAAAAACAAAAACAAAAAAATTCTGAGCAGTGCTCTGTAGGGTTTCAGAGGCAAAAACGGACACTCGGATATTTTACACAGTCCAGGTTCGAAAAAATAATGTCAAATAGTTTCTTGGCATTGATTGAAAATGCATAAAATCCGCAAAAAAGAAACTATTAAATCAAGTAAAATAAAATGATTTAAGAACAATAATCAAATGTGTACATATTTCCCGACGCGACAAAAAACAATGATCTCCTTTCTAACAGTGTGAAATGTTCAGATCGGCGGGAAATATAATGAGTTAATCGTATAAAGCCATCCAGTTTGTCGTAAAAACGCGTCGTGTCGATAATCACGAGTAAAGAACCCGCGCAGTTGTTGTGTTTTTCTCTCTGCGACTTCTCCAATCTACCTCTCTCTTCTCCTGCCTGTATGCTAATGCGAAATCCAGACGTACTTCTCTCTTATCTTCTCCCCATAGGGCCTCCCCTTCACCACACACGCGCACACACACACACACACACGCACGCACGCAAATCCCCGGTTCTTGTTTGTATTTAGATAAGGCACCGCAGGTATACAGTACTATCCTCTCCTTTACAGCTATTTCCCTGACTGTCACTGATTGACCCAAGATGTTTGTTTTATTTACTTGTAGCACATTTTATAAATAGCACGTTTATGAATCGTGCATTTTATCATCCTGCTTCGCTTAGTGTATAAGTTAAATGCAAATGATGAGCATATTTAATTTAAACATTAAACTTGCAAACAAAGCGGCTATTATGGGTTACATTTCAAAATACTATCTGCTTTCTTGAAATACATTTTTCCAACTTCAGCCATTTAATTGCACATAAATGTTACAATTTGGAGTTCATTTAAAATGTGTAAAAACAAAATTTTTTAATTAAAATTATTTTAAATAAATTACCAATATATAATATTTAATTATACCACTGAATGTGATTTGAGGCCACTTTGGGTTTATGCATAAAAATAGAATAAATAAAATTTGCAACACGTTTTAAGACTAGGCCTAACTGTCATAACACCATACAATATACCATTTATTACTGCTTACTAATTAAATGTATTTTTATGTTAATTCTGCATTATTTGTCGTGCACCCTTAACTACTAACTTTTGTAAGTCATTTTGTAACAATCACTTTGTTAATTTCTGCATGCCTTTGCACCCACGCTTTTTCCTACACATTCCTGCTTTCTGCTTCTACGCATTTCTGAATACATTTAAATGATCACTCTGTTTGCTCTTAACTTACTGCTGTTTTATCTGCACGTGCATGCTGCACTGTGCAGCAGTAAATGAGCAAACGTCTAAGCGACGGGCGCGAGTGTCTGCGCGAGCACCCGCCGCTGATAAAGCAAAAAATAAATTAAAAATCGCAGCGCAATAAGTTTATTATTTCTGTGTTTATGTCTCTCTGTCTCTCGCTTACCTTCCATTTCCCGGGTCACGGTGCTGTAGTGCATGGTAGTAAAGGATCCGTGTTTGTCAAAAGTCGCGTTTCCTGCTGCTGAAATCAGAGAGTCGATACTGAAAGCATTTGCTTTTGGAGAAAGAGGACTGCCTTCGTCCATAGGAGACCGACAAATCATACAGGTCTATGGTATAAGACCGAAGTTTTCCCAAGATCCCGCTATTCCCAGTGTTCCCTCGTTTCTAGTCCAGACAACAGGAAGATCAACAGAAGAAAGAATGTTTCGTTGTTTCGTTAGCGGTATCGTCGTTTTTTCTTTTTTTTTTTTTTCAAAACCAAGCCGTTTCCAGTTCAGCCACACATGGTCTGCTTGTCAGCTCGACTTGTTTTAAACACTCCGATTAAAAGACTGTGTCCCGACATGTCTCCTGTCGTATATGAAAACAACATTTCTCATCCCGACGAAGAAAAATATGAGCGTTTTCTTTCTGGTTTTTAAAGGAGAACTTACCCCCACCGTGGAACAGTCCTGGCTCGATGTGTGCCTGCAGGAGAAACTATTGCAGACAGTGTGTGTGTGTGTGTGTGTGTGTGAGAGAGAGACTGAAAGCTCCACGCCTACCAAAGAAAGTAAAAAAAAAAAGACACTGCATGCTTTTGCACTGGGATATTTAATTTGAACAGCAGCGTGTCAGTGTGAATGGTAAGGCTGCAGTTGTACTGTAAATTATTAATCATTAATGATGAAATATTAATGATTGCACTTTTTAAATAGAATTCAGAAGATCTGTGTTCTGATCAGTGCGGTGAATAATTCAGCACAGAAAGGACTAACGATCGACCTGACAAACCTGTCATATTGTACATTTTAGATATGACATCTTGTGCATGTGATTATTGAACAATTTGGTAAGTAATCAAAAGTACACGGAAGTATATGCAGAGTCCTTTAGTAATAATAATAATAATAATAATAAAAATTTATTATGAAATTAATTTTTTATAATATGTATATATGAAATACAATAAAACATTTAATTTCAAGTTAAATTAAATGTTTAATTAATATTAGCGTTGTTAGTTAGCCATAAAACAAACAAACAAAAAACCAAAACAAATCAAAACAAAACAACAACAACAACAACAACAACAACAACAACAGTGGCGCTGTATTAAGTGACATTTTTATTCAAACCGTTTCCCTTGATGTACTAGAATTGTCTTCGGAATTAGACAATAAAGATACATTAAACAAACAAACAAAAAATAACGATCCATTTAAATGAATAATACATGTATGATGTTTACATTATGTGCACAGTTTGTTAATCGCATGCAGTGCAAAAAGCTATAGCCGCACGAGCAAGAAGTTTTCCAGCATTTAGGACTTACTGGACAGTAAGCGAAGGGATAAATAAGATTTTCGCAAATGTACGAATCATGACCCTGACATGATGAGCAGAAGTGAAACACGGCCGGGACATTGTACTTGAAGCTGATTTTCTTTGGCCTTGCTACTTGACCCCTTTTCTAATCCGCTCTACTGTAGCTGCTTATCGCCTTCTCGAGCTCCATCATTAATGAATGACAACTAAAAGTCGGTGTGTTTTGCTCGAGCTGCTGTGATAGGAGACGGATTTGGCTCTGCTTTCCTCTCCTTTCCTTTCCACCTGGCCTCAGAGCTGAGAGGCAGCATGACTCTGATGGGATGAGACACTGTTTCCCTTCCAGCTTAACTCACTGTGGGCTTTATCAGCATCTCCTCCTCTCTAGAAAGCCTAAACAAACCCGTGCCATGAGCTGCTGTTGTTTTTTAAAGAGAGAGAGAGAGAGAGAAAGAGAGACGGTCGTTATTAAAGCAGTTGGGATTTAAATATTAGAAAATATATCCAATAAACCAATAAAATAAATAAATACATGAATGAATAAAATCATATCATGGTATTGAGTTTGACTTGATGCAAAGTAAAAAAAATCACTGACTGAAAAATAATTTAATAAAATCTCTGCAATTGTTTGTGCTTTTTTTTCTTACATTTAAAGAGTTGTATCCATTTATTTATTAATTTATTTCTTTTACTTACTCCTTAGTGTTTTCTCGTTACTTTATTTTTTGTTTCCTTGTGCTGACATCGTAGTTTTTCATTGTGTAATTATAAACATCTTTAATAAACAATTATATACTAGTAATAAGAATAGTAAGAGTACTGCCTGTATTTTGGTTAAATATATTATTTTAATGTATTGATTATACCAGGAGTTATTCGTGTCATTATCCTTGTTTTCTGAACAGCGCAATTCCAGAGAATCACATAATCTCTCTCTCTCTCTCTCTCTCTCTCTCTCTCTCTCCCTCTCCCTCTCTCCCTCTCTCTCTCTCGTCTTTATCTGATTCGCTTCATCATTGCCAAGTCGGAAGCTCTTTTGTAAACACAAAGGTGATAACAGACAAAATACAGAGCTTCGTTAAACACACGCGCACGCGCACGGGCGCCTAATAGCAAGAGAGGAATTCATTTAGGTGTGGAGCTGTGCAATATTGTGTGCAGCATCATGTATCAATCGACTTCAGGACTGCAATTTTATAACACTATTGTTAGCCTAATGAAACAATAAAATGCACATCTGATTTGTTTTGTGAAATCAAGCATTCATAAGAACTGAAAGCGCAGATCAACAACAATTCTCTGTAAATTCGTCTCAAACACGACCGATTATCTCTCTCCTCTTAGATTTTAGTATTTTTTTAAACTTAATTCTAATTTTTTTGCAGTTCAGAAATTAAGCAGAAAATGTTACTACATGGTGTTCATATCGAAGTATATATTTCTGACGTCATTACGC
Organism: Dolichallabes microphthalmus; assembly: GCA_026413445.1. NCBI lineage: Eukaryota > Metazoa > Chordata > Actinopteri > Siluriformes > Clariidae > Dolichallabes > Dolichallabes microphthalmus. The sequence goes on along the minus strand of JAOTQY010000026.1, from coordinate 1,763,891 downwards.
ATTATGAGATTTACCAGCTTCTTTCTAAATAGTGGATTTGTATTTTATTTTATTTTAGCGTATTTTAAAAGCCCACAACTTACACTCCTGCACATTGTCTGATCAATATCTTATCTAATGCACACATGCCAGAAACTGGTTCATTTGTTTCATTTGTCATCATCTGTTTTTGTTTTATCTGATCATTCATTAAGAGCTCTGTTGGGCGTGCAGCTACATTATTCTACTTCCTGTTGCACTGCTCCGTAGAGTCATTCTAACTGCTGAAACGTGTATCATTTATATAATACACACACACACACACACACACACACATTATAATCTTATAGTGTTACAGGATATGCAGCCATTTTGTTTTTCGAGATATTTTACTCCACATATTTGTACACTTTGAGAGGAAGATGACACACACATACCGTTTCTAATTTTTATCCGCGGTGTGGATCATTTTGTCTACTTTTGTGTCTCACGGGACTGATGAAAAGCTCACTTATACGCAAAACAGATTTTTGTTACTTTTCTCAGTATTTTTGAGCACAGATTTATAAGGTTTTTTCCCCCTTCTTTTTTCAAAGGGTGTATAACCCAAAAGTCTCCATGCATAATGGAAATGAACACCTTATTTATGTATGTATTTATATTTAAATCTAACTTTATATATAGAACCACTTTTTAATTACTAATTACTATTTCTTTGTAAACGCCAGTGGAATCATCTCATAATGAACTCGTTTGAACACATCTGGTTTGTGTAAATGCTTAATTGCGTTCCTTAACCTTGTGTTTGGAGACTATTGGGACTCCCTGTATAATAAAGTTTTATATGCATTCTGAAAGAGTTTCTACGAAACGTGGTATAACCTCCTAAATCCCGAGTTTAAAAATATTTTATGGCTTTGTGGAAAGTTTAATATCAGTAATATCTACATGCGTACATGGTCTTTATGTGTTTTGAATAGCGAAACGTTTTTGGTGACCTGCTGACAATTATTATTATTATTATTATTAGTAGTAGTAGTAGTAGTAGTAGTAGTAGTATATTATTATTGTTTTCGTTCTTCTTTAAAATGCCAGTGATAACATTTTCCCACTTATACTGAAACCGATGGCTCAATTTAAAATTGATCGTGAAATGTTTTTCCTTTTGACATTTTTACTTTGATTTGCAATAGTTAACAGAGTAATGATGCTGAAATAAAAAGCCTGCATTGTAGGGTTGCCATGTTGGTGTAACCGGTACTTGGAAGCTTTTAAGGATTTTTACCTTCAATCAGCCTAAAAAGAACAAATATCTAAGAAAAGCATTTAGGAAATTTTGGCCTATATTTTGGAAACCTATATCTATAAACATGATATATAATACGATATAAGCGGTGTGTGTGCGTACGTGCGTGCGCGTGTGTGTGTATGTGTGGATGTGTGTATATGTGTGTGTTTATGTGTGTTTATGTCTGTCACACGTTGGACTTGACTTCACCTCAGTGGGTTACTTAATAATAATAAAAAATAAAATAATTCAGATAACGACAACGACGACAACAACAACAACAATAATTAAACGAATTTATTAAATAAAACAACAGAAATGTTTATAGAAATAAGTTAAATATCATTACAAATATTGAAAGTTTTGATTAAACATCTCCTTGCTCCGTCTTTTAGAATGATTATTAAATACTTATATTTTAATATGTTTTTCCCGTATTTGAATATTTATGTGCATGTGAATATTTTATGTATCACATCACCCAGCTCTCGAGCTGTCTTTACATAACATTTCTATTTTATTCTTTTTTTTCTTAGTGTGTTGAGCAAATCCCGGAGAGGGCGAGAAAACAGTCAGGTGCTAATGAGAGTGTGAGATCAATTAGCAGATAATAAATCACTCACTGTCAGAGGAGCACACGGAGGTGATTTCACTATCCATATATCAATGTGTGTGTGTGTGTGTGTGTGTGTGTGAGAGAGAGAGAGAGAGAGAGAGAGAGAGAGAGAGGCAATGAGGACCGCGTATATAAAACTCTATCCTATCTAAATATTAGCCCAAATCCCCGGAATAAGAGTCTCAGGAAGCGAGCAGTTGACCGCTGACAGTTCGGGTTTTGCCGAGCAGCAGCTCCCAGTGGTGTCTTATGGAAAGCCAAAAGTTTAGCAATCAGCGAACAAGCAACTTAAGAGGTGTCCAGCACCATAGGAGAAGACTAATTAAAAAAAGAGCTAAACAAAAACTTTTATTAGAATTTTGACTTCTTTTATTTTTCTCAAATCACAAATGTCTATGAGTAAGATACTTGTAAATGAAAATCTATACAGATGTTGATGATGTATGCTTTGAAGTGTTACTTAACTTTTCTTTGAATTCAGCTTTAATTTTGTTAATAGTAGAAAAGATTATTTCAAGATTCCTAGCTTTTTTCAATTTGACAGTCCACCTTCAGACTGACGAAAATATCTGCCCATGCTGAAAATCAGAAATGTCTTTGGACTTGTCACTTTTACACATACTAAAACAAGGACCTCTTATAATAGTAACAACAACAACAACAACAACAACAATAATAATGACGATAATAATAACAATAATAATAACAATAATAATAATAATAATAATAATAATAATAAAACAAATAGCAATTATAGTGGCATAAAATTGTGGTGCATACATTTTAATCTTAAAACGAGTGTTTGAGCAAAAGCAAAACAAAAAAACTCCTCCCAAAAACAAAAGCCGTGGCATTTTTTAAGTTAAACTTGGTCTTTCAAAAAAAAAAAAGAAAAGTATGAAGTATAAATTATTGGTGACTTTTAGATTCAATGAACTTGAAGGAGAAAGTCCTTATGCTGCTCTTCACTTCTGGGATGTTTTTCACATAGGCTTTCTCTAACACGATAACGTTACATTCTGGAGTCATATCTGACTGTTTTGACTGCTTGCATGGAAGTTTTGCTTAATCGACATTTTGGAGATTTGGATCGGGACTTTGGATGACTAAGAACTATTTGGCTTCCCATAACACCCCACCCTTGTTGATTTCATGTAGCGGGGGAGAAAACCCAAAGGGACTGATGTTTTTTTTGTTGATGATTTTAACCTAAATGGTTGTATTATTTGGGATATTTCTAAACTGTACCATTTTTTAAAATTAAATCTGAAATTCCGTCGTGAAAATATTTGATTGGTTTAGAGGGAAGAACAAAATATGCTGTTTAATCGAAATATTATTATTACTTAAAATAAACGTAAATGCATTGTAATGTACAGCACTGAATTAAACTGTTTAACTATTGGTTTAACTATTATTTTTAATGGATTTATTGCAGTGCGTGGTTATTTACAAGGTTAATAACAATAATCGTTCTAAAGATATTACAATAAAAACGGTAAGGATGATTAGAACAGTAATAACGACAGTGGAATGACAGTCCGTATGAGTTTTGGTTTAGTTTAAACTTAATAATTGTTTTTTAGTGTGAAACAATGAGAGAAACTTTTTGCGACTCTTCTGGGGATTTGTGTCGGTGAGAAACGGGAAAAATGTGACAATAAGCAAGGACACGACATGGGGAAACATTTACAGTAAACACACTTCCGATTTGGCTCGAAAAGAAAAAAAATCCGTTTTCTTGTTGAACTGAACATTTGATTTTTATTATTACTGTTATTTTGGTCATTTGAGTTCGGGACAACCCGACACAATAAAGCTCTTGCACAATAAGTGTGAAAATGTTTTTTAGCCCCCAGTGTCCATCTACACTCACACATTTACCCTGAACTTAATACACACCCCGATGACACACAGAATAAATGATTAGTTTTGGGCATCACTCTGAAGGTCAGAGTGGTTTGTAGAGCTGAAATTAACACATTTTATTCATTTATGTAAATTGTTTTAAAATTATATATTCCTCTTTTATAAGATTAGATTTAAAATGTTATATAAAGCATTTGCATAATATTTTATATCAGACAAAATTTGACATTTTCAAGCACATTTGATAACATTGACATTTGCTTTTTAAAATTAGAGAAGCTCTATTTTTTTTCTCTGTGTGCTTAGTAGAATTAAAACAAAAGACATAAAAAACAATACAGAAAACTCAAATCACTTTGTGATTATTTAACATTCACATAATTGTATATTGTGTGATACAAAAAATATTTTCTTATTCAACTTAACTGATACAAATAAAATCAGATCCACTTCACATAACCAGTTTTAGGATATTTCTGTGAAATATAATTTATATGTCACTGATCTGCAGTAACACCTATTTTCTTTTCTTTTACTAGCCATTTTTTTTTCATGTTTTGGTAATTTTAATGTGTAATACTAGTACATAATTATTTTATTATAATATACTTTATTATTTATGCCAGAGATAATTGCAATTAATAAACAGTTTAATAAATGAAACAAATTTATCCCATGCATTTGTACAGGCTGAAATGAACATGGATGCTGGACATTTTAGTGTCTCTCTCGCAGAATTCCTTGGTCTCTAGGAAGAAGCAGAAAGAGACAGGAGCCCTGGTTAAGACTCCTAGCTGAGATCTCGACCACCTCGGCCTCCTGTGTTTGTTTATTTGAGCAGAGGAAGGTTTTCTCTCTGCATGTCTCTCCTGAGTTAACAAATAGAGCCATGACAGCTGCCATCTGGAGCAATCAACAGGTTCCTCCCCTAAAAACAAGGCCACCAAACACCAAAAACTCATGCTGTCAGGGCCAAAAACTACTGAATGTGTGTCAGTTTGTGTGTCTCAGTGGACATGTGTGTGTACATCCTCTACAAGCAGATGCAAGGGAATCAGATGTGCGTGACTGGGCATCTCTAGTGTAACCCAGTATGCAAGGATTAACCACATTGTGTTTGTATTTAGGAATACAGCAACTGGTAAACAATTGTTGTTAATTATTTATCAGAGTTGGCAGAATACTATCTTTGCTTTTACAATAATAATAGTGCAACTAATATCTTGTGGAGTATAATATCTATTACCAGATAATAATATTATTTTTAATGGTTTCTTTACCCAAGCACTAAATATAACAGGAAAAATACATGGTTAGAAACCTGATGTCAACTTTTTCATTTGTTAAATTCGTAATTGTTATTTCCAAGATCTGATCCACTATTGTAATGTTTATATGTGCATAGATACAATGCTTTTATTCTGTATTCCTTTTTAAAATTAAATACAAAAATTTAAAATAAAATATTTATTAAAATTAATCTTAGAAATGTTAGCACAAATTTATTCAATAGTCTCTGAGTTATTTTGTTTATCCAACTTTTGCTTTAAGGAAACTTGATTTGGTTTGGATTCTACAAGCTTTAAAGCTATAAAATAAATTACAAACCAATATGTAAGATCAGCTGGATTGATGACATATTCACTATTAAAACATATTTAAATTAATGTTATTAAAACAAACATTTCAACTTTGCTCCCAGACAAAGTCTTTGCAGGCTTGCACTAAAAACAAAACAAAAAAACACTGCAATGTTTATTTAATTTCACGGCTAATGGTTCTGTAAACATTTCTGTTTTTGATGTAATAAGAACTGCTAAATATTTTTTCCAACAAGTTTTTAATTTTTTTGAATGGGAAATAATTCCTTAGTGGATCATGGAATAAAAATATTAGTGAAATATACAAAACTAATATTATTTTCTATGCTATTCTTTAAAAATGAATAAATAAAAGTGCTTTTTTGGTTGTCATTTTTAACTTTGAAAAGCGAAAATATGAATTTGACTGTTTGTTTATCACTGTTTAAATTAATTTAAGTTAATTTACTTTAACGTTAAGGGTTGTCGTGAAAGCCTTGAATGATGTATTGTGAAGCTGTTTTTAAAATATCTTTTGGTGTTGAAAAATGATAAATGTGACCAGCACATCCTTGAGCATGTCTAAAGGTCCAGATGGCTGTAAAGCAGTTCTCATTAAGCAAATTTCTCACTGTGGAATGTTCTGAAAGCACAGATGAGGGTAAAAGAAAAGAGTCACTTCTGTTCTCTCTTTCTCTCTCTCACACACTCTCTCCCACCATCCTTTGTTTTAAAGTTGGGAAAAAGCTTTTAGCTTTTGAAAAGTATCCTTTTCCTAACGGAGCAGAAGCCCCAAGCCCATCATCACCTGGGCCTCTGCTGCTCTCCGATTGGTCAGATCCTAAATAGCTAGCATTCCTACCATGAAAAAAGCCACGATATGGAAGCAGGGCAGAGCTGATCTCTGAAAATTAATTAAGGTCTTTTCTTTGTCTGCTCAATAATACATCCTGAGCCTGCAATTAAACATGAGCGCTGAACCTGAGAGCGTTATAAATCTGTCAGTAGCTCTTCGACTTGATCCAGGTTCAGGAGTTAAAATGTGTTTTAAAGTTGAGTCACTGTCCTCGAAACCTCGTACGCTCCTTAATTATGGGATTGGAGTCTTAGGGATTCACATTCTCATTCTCTTTCTCTCTCTCTCACTCTAAACCACACGCTCAATCTCTCTCATCCATTTCCTCCTCTTTTCTATTCTTCATTTTTTCATTAAATATTTGGCTTTCAAGAACTTTAAACCAGGACCGGATGCTTGCTTGCCTGAGCGAGAGGTGAAATATTAGTAAAATATGGGTTTGTTAGTGTATTTGTATCTGCCAGGTTTGAGCTTGTGGGGACATCTGGCTGGTCCTCACAAGGAAAATATCTTTTAAGTCCCCACATTGGAAATACCTTTAAAAAAAAAAAAAAATTGCAGCTTTTATATGTAAAAGAAAAAAAAAAGGAAAAGGAAACTTCTTTTTGTTACTAAGGTTAAGTGTGAAATGTAAGAATCTTTCATCAGTTTCATTAATAATTATTTCAGTGGAAGATCCTCACAACGACAGTATGATAAATTTGTGTCTATGTATTTGTGTGTTTTCCACGACATGTTTAGAGGAAAATACCTTCGACTATGCTTTGCAGTATGATGATATAATACTGATATGACGATTTGTACTCTAATGACACACATTTCTGAGAGTTCTGAGAAATATGGCTATGAAAAATGATCAGAAATTCTGATTAGAAGAGTTGATTAGATGTTAGACTTTGGATTAGAGCTAAGGGTTTTGTACATGAACAGTTTGAAAGTAGGATGTGAATATCAGTTTGTAACTATATTTGAATATTAAATCAAAAAGTTTCCCTAACCTGTGTGTGAATATTCCGAGAGAGGAAATGATTCAGTTTTTGCCACTATGACTGTTTTTAACTCACAAGTCACATTCAGTGTGCTCCAATCTGTGTATTTTGTTTTTACAGAAGCATATTTTTTCCACAGTACTGAAAAGTACTCTAATATAATACGTATGACAGATCACCCACCCCACCCAAGTATTGTCATTTTAAAAATATATACAGTAGGATGTCCCTGCCCTCAGCTCATCTCTTTCCTTCCCTCTTTTTAAAGATCCTGACTTTAGGGATTCATGAACATTCTCAAACAAACACCGAAATCCGTTGATGTTTCAGTTCCTCTATTTCAGCAGATAAGGAAAAAATATTTGCTCTATATTCCATTTCGCTTACATTATATTTGTCAAAAACATCAGATAAATCACCTGTATTGTGAATTTTTAAAAAGTCCCAACATTGGCGTGTCTGTGCTGGCCGACGTTCCCTTGCTTTTCCTCCATAAAGGGAAACTGTTAACTTTTCACCACGTTAGTTAACACGCCCGCTGTGGGACGGACTCACCAACGAGGTGGTCTTCTACAGGAAATGGCTAACTTGTTGCATTCATCGACCCCCCACCCCCCACCCCACGTGCCCCCTGGTGGGTCAAACTGAGCCCAGGACTCTCTCTGGGCTTTCTGAAGAATTCTATTAGGGATTCTATGGAAATGCACTCCGCATGCTGTGAGGAAAATTATTTATAGTTGCATGTTTAGTTTTCCATCATCCTCTGGTCATGTCTTGGTAAAGAATGGGAAATTTGGCAGATGGGTGGATGAAGGGAAGTCTGCTCGAAGATGCCATGGAGTTTTTTAAACGCGCCACCTCGATCAGGGAAGCTTCAGAGATGACTATAAATGGCCACGTGTTAAGGCACGGATGCGTGTCATGATCATGTCTGGGGATGTGTGTGTACCCATTCCGCCCCCCCCCCTTCCCCTGTTTTTGTAGCATCACTCCAGGTTTTGGGAAAGGAAAAGTAAGACAGATAAGCGCTGAGCATATGAGCATCAGATTGTTTCTAATTGAATTTAAAATAGTAATAGAAAAGATAGAAAACTATTAACTCCGATCTTAACCACACCCCTATTTCTAAATTGAATCTTTTCTAAATTGCCACAATTTGAATAATTGAGCAGCTTGTTTTCTAATCATCTACACTGCCTTTTTATAAAGTTATAATAATATCGACCATTTTTAAAAATAAAAATAATAAATTTCGGTACATTCTATAGCCTAGTCATCATATCAGAATTCAATTTAATTTATTCCTCGACGTTATGTACAGTTATGATTTCTGAGAATTTGCATGATGCCAATAGCTAGCTGTGTGGGTGGAGCACCACTGTAGAATTCTCAGTTCTGATTGGTCTGATTGTTGAGTTTTTTCCTGCTACAGCACTCTTGACAGCAGTGCAGCTTATAACAAGTTATAAATGTTTCTTTGTAAGTGCGTGTAGGTTCGTCTACAAAATTACTGAAACACTGAATGTGTGTGAGCATGATATCATGCATGCAGTACATGCCTCTGAGCCCGCATTTCTTGCTCTGTGTGTGTGTGTGTGTGTGTGTGTGTGTGTGTGTGTGTGTGTGCACTTGGCTAATTGCAGGTCCTGATTGGACGATTGTGGACAGATTCGGACCCCAACATTCAGAAAAGTGGGAGGTAGGGTGGGGGTGGGTGGGGGAGTGAGGATGGATGAGTTATACACAAAAGTTGACCCATGGACATGAAAATTGAACAGAACAATGTCCACCATGTCCAAAATGTCTGCCATTTGTCTTGTTCTTATTTAAGACTCATGACTGCGGTAGGAAAACAGTTGCTTAAACAAACAAACGAGCAAATAAATAAATATAATAAAAATCTCCAAATTCCTCTATAACCCTTGAGTTAACTCAATCAGGTTTACTTTTTTAGTTTTGCACTAAAGCTATGTACATAACATACACACTTTGTGCATATTTGCACAAACTATTTGTAGATACATTATAAAAAAAAATAAAATATAGAAATTACATTTAAGGACATTTTTTATCCATGTGAATCTCTTGTGTGTACACGTAAAGATATCAGTGTTTTCACAAGTTATCTACAAACTCCTACAACACATCTCGGTTGATCGATTATCAATATATTTTTGCATATTTGCATATTTTTGTCGTACTATATCTGTCTCAGTGCAGGACCTGCTCTGTTCTTTACTTTTCTGACGCAAGTCATTTGCATATAATGTGAAACACGAATAACCTTGGTGGAATTTCACTTGACTGCACCATCAAGTGATGCAACACACCAGGTGTCTGTGTCTGTGTGTCTGTGTGTGTGCGAGTATACACACACCTACCTGAAACATTGTACAAAACCACAAGCATGGCTGAACACGAACGATATAAATCTTATCATAGTACATCTTACAGCTCACTTTAAAAAAACAGAAGTAAAAAATAACAAAGTCAAAAGAAAAGATATTTTAGTGGTTGACAACATTTTTTTATTTGAAAAAAATTTAAATAAAAAATAAAAAAAAGGAATTTATTATAACATACCTCATGTTAGTATATGTCTAGCATCCCCTAATTATTTTCTAATGTAATAAAATTAAAAATAAACTTGAAATATGCAGCAGTTTGTTTCATGGAAAATCAGCAGACAGGCTCTTTAAATTATAAAA
>JAOTQY010000026.1:1611049-1621816 GCA_026413445.1 Dolichallabes microphthalmus | reverse complement strand
GATAGGCTCCAGGCCCCCGCGACCCTGTATATAAGGATAAAGCGGTACAGAAAATGAATGAATGAATGAATGAAAAGCGGCAATTCTTTGTTTACAATTAATACAATATATTATTCATATTGTGAGTATATTGCGAATATTCAATATATTGAGAGTTAATATAGAAAGAAATATGTTTTCTTTGCGTAAGTGATGCCAGCACAGCACACAGTTAATGGTTAGATTTAATCCAAACACTACACTTCCAACATCATAGGTTTTAATTAAACACCACTCTTCTTCTTCCAAGAGCTCCAGTGTTCACAAAAAACAATTACTTACAACTACAAAGTTTCTTCATGAAACCCCAACATTTCCCTCCATTAAAGATTTCCATCAACAGATTTAAGTCATGCATCAAACACAAACATTTAACTTTAAACAATATCCCCTTTAACACACCAGTGGTGTCCATAACACCATTCAATTCATGACCATTCACCATTCATCAGTCACCCTAACCATCAGGGGATAAATATCAACATTCTTCAACAGACACCAATATTCTTAACAAACACCAACATTTTCACACAAACTACAACATCCTTCAAGTACCAACATTCTCCTAAAACATTCCCAAACCAAGACCAACCCGATTTTCTTCCTAATTTAGTCGTGTCCAATTCCTCCCCGTCACTAGGGGGCTCCCACATTAAGGCTACTACTACCACTCAGTCGGGAGGGCCGAAGACTATCACGTGTTTCCAGCCGACCGCATCTTTTTGAACTGCTCGCTCACGCACCGCTGGGGGCGGCGTGACACACTCGGAGGACAGCGCTACCCCCTCCCTCTGCTGCCGCGAGACGCCCCTGATTGGCTGTAGAGCATAAAGTACCTCTCATCCCTCCCCTCTGAGAGCGCTCAGCCAAACAGCTCTCCGGCTGCGAGAGGTTACAGCATCACCCGGGAATCGAACCAGCGATTCTTTTTGAACGGATCTTTAAAGTGACTCAGAAGAACGAGTAGTCTCGGGGAGTGATTGGTTCATTTTCTACTGGCCGCGCATGCGCTAAAAACCTCCTTAGGTTCTGTACAGGAAACAGAATGGAGCGATTCTTTCTCAATGACTCTTCTGCTCCGAGTCGTTCGTTCTTTTGTCACGGGACCCCCATAGACGCTATGCAGTGGTTTCAATTCACAGGAAACAGAATCGACTGGTTCTCAACGGATCTTCAAGTCCCGAGTCGTTTGTTCCTTTGTCACGTTGACGCTATGCGGTGCAATAGATTGAAAAGAACGAACGACTCAGACTAGAAGATATGAGAGGTGAGCTACACATTCTGTTTATTATAATATGTGTCAGAACTACGAACAAGAAGTACAACTCCCAACAGCAACGCTCTGACTCACCTGAGTATTAGCACACCTGAGACTAATCACTGGAAAGAGATAAAAAGTATATGCGCCCTGTGAACTTGTTCCAGTGTCGTTACCAAGCCTTCTGTATTTGACTGCTCTTTCGGATTTTGATTCTATTTCTGTTCCCACGTTTACGAGTTTCACATGCCCCAGTTCATGCCCGTTGCAAATCGCCCGACCCTTGCCTGTTTTGTTTATTTACTGTACGAGTTAGATTCTCCGTACCGGATTTGATTGTTGAGATTGTCAATGTTTTTAAATAAACCATCCTATCTGCACATGCCAGGTACATAACAATATGTCCTTCGCTGTATTTTCACATTTTCATTACTGGAACTATAGCCAAAATTTGTGTATGTAGACGTGTTGGGGGTCTTTTTTATTGAAAATGCAACATTTTATTTTGTTTCTGATCAAAAGAACGAAATGAACTAAATGACTCAAAAGAAGATTTGTTCATTTTGATGAACGAGATTCCAAGAACCGAGTCACTACAATGATTCAAACTTCCCATCACTACAACAAACACCAACATTCTCCAAAATACATTTCATAAAAAATACATAACATTCTTTAACAAATGTCAAAATTCTCAAAACTATAAAAACGGAAAAGGAAACGCCACCATTCCAACCACAAAAGGCCACCAGTTCCATTTAAAGCTCCATCCAAATTTCCCATCAAACACCACCATCCTACTAAAGAAACACCATCCTCCCAACCATCACCACCACATTAGTCTCCACACACCATCATTCTACTGTCTTTTGGTTTATAACATCCGAGTAAAAACACCGTCAAGCCAAATCGGTTAATAAGTGAATGAGGCGAGAATGTTTCAGAAACCTATTAATAATACATACAGTACAGTACAGTGTGAGCTGAGTGTTCGAGTATGGTGGTGTGTGCTGGAAAAATGATGAAGAAAAATCAGGAAAATGTTGCCCTTCTACAGTAGCTAGGGAAAGAAGAAGTGTGATTTTTTTTTTGATATATGCTTTTAAAAAGGCATGTAGTCGAACCGCGCACACTTTTCCCCTGATAAGGCTGAAGCACAGCTGGATGCGTTGGCATGGATTAGTTGCCGTGGTAACAAACAGGCAAACCCTGTTGCTGAGTGCGGTCCTTTTTTTTTTTTTTTTCCAAACCCATCTGGCGAAGCCTGATAATCGTGTTTATCAATTTTACAACAGGTCCAGTAATTAGAAACAATTTTTTCCTCTATACTTACCCTGATTTTCTCTTGCCTTAGGAAGCAGCTGGAAGATGCTGCCTGTGGAGAACGCTCATTATGAGTGAATAACATTAAAAAAAAAAAAAAATCTTCATATATTTACACTGTGCTGGCGGTTTATAAATGATTAAATCATTATTCCTTAGGAAAGAAAAACTCAGTTTCTAAAGTATACTGGTCGACTAAATGAGAATTTTATGGTTCTTTAATCAGTTATGTCATTATTAAAATTCATAGAAGCCAGCCTCGATTCACCAGGTCTTGAGCGAACGCTTGCTGCAGTTAGATTTTTGTGCACGGTTGTGCTACAGTATTTCCCATCACATAAAAAAAAGGATCCTGAGGCAAAATCCAGATTGCTTCTGTTGGCTGGAAGCTGCAAGCTGTCAGAAAGTGCAGAGTTTAAACACAACCCTGACTTTAAAACACACAAACACAAGAGTAAAAAGAGAAAGAGACAGTATCAAAGGTACATGCTGTGTTAACTAGAATGGAAACGGATCAAGAAGGGATAATGTGGAAATATGATAATGACCACATCCCTGTAGGTGTTTAAATAGCAAACACAGATTCAGCAGCAGCACACGATAGCAAACACCAACCTTTAACTTTATGTCCATCTTACAACAAAACTATGTACAGTATGTATGCAATTTTACTACTGAGTACACCCTGGACAGGGCGCCAATCCATCACAGGGCACACACACACACACACTCACTCATTCACAATTTGAGAACACCAATTGACCTAACCTACATGTCTTTGGACTGTGGGAGGAAACCGGAGATCCCGGAGTAAACCCACCAAGAATGGGGAGCAAACATGAAAACTCCATCAACACAGAGACGGGAATCGCGCCTGGCCGGGAACGGAACCCGGACCCTGGAGGTGCAAGGCGACAGTGCTAACCACTACACCACCGCGCCGCCCCATAACATAAACATTCACCAGTAAATAATAACATATGTACCACCCATACCAAAAAACACCAGCTCTGACTATTAACCATCAACACCCCAGGCTTCGCCAATAAACACTGACAGAAACTTTGTCAAACACTATTGTTTATTACTAAGAATGAACAAACATGAAAATTCAACATTGAACAACAAAAACACAAAAAAATAAACACCAATATCAGTAATCAAAGCACTTACCATGAAACACTAACATTTACCACTACACAGCAAAACACCATCAAACACCAGCATTCATCATTTCCACCAACAGAAACATTAGTAATCAGCACTATTTTCTATTCACCCAGCGCCACACAAACAGATGTTGATTTAGAATCAGATGTAATTCATATTCGGTGGCATTGTGAGTGAAATTACCCCTGGCACCAGCACTGGCACCGGTGTCCATCACGTCTGCAGCCGTGCGCTTCAGTTTCATGTGAATGCGTCTGATTCAGCGCAGCCAGCTGCTCACTGAGAGAACAAACAGGACAAATCCATATCATTTTCTCCAATCACATGTCTTCATGTTTGAGGTCTGGCTTGATTCATCCAAACTTTTGGTGCTCTTTCAGAAGCTCTCAGCTGGGCCATGTACGGAGGCGGCGGTGGGCGGGCGGTGGGGGTTCATCCTTCAGGATCAGGGCGCTAATTGCGGCCGCTCGTGTAACCTCGGGGTCTGGAGCAGGGTGTGGTTGGGGTTGGTGAGGCTGGACTCGTTCCATGCTGGAAGAACAACAATATGCTTGATTGCGAGACGTTTGGGATTTTTGCAGACGCTCAGTGCGCTCGCCATTACAGCGTTCATCAGTGACGGCTTACTGGGTTTTAATGTTTTTATAAAGTCAGAATTTATTCTGTGGCTATATAATGTGTATATTGAGTTATAATTCGACAAATAAGACGTAAAAGCAATTAAACTTGAATGGAAAATTCCAGAGAGTGAGAAAATCAATTCTAGTAAAAATACTTGTTTAGGAGTTTTTGTTTTTTTGTTCTACATAGAACACTAGTAAAGCTGTGTGAATTTAACCTATCTTTTGTTGGTCAATTCAACTAATTTAACTGATATATCAGTCTTGCTCTTTGTTATATATATATTTTTTTTACTAGAAATTATTTACTAATGTTAAATTGTCAAAAATGGAAATACAAATTGCTTCCATTTGCTCCTGCAAATACGCGCCTTTTGCGAATATATTGCTTCTTCTTCTTTTGAATTTGTGGCACGATCGGTGCAATAGCACCACCTACTGGACTGGAGTGTGGAGCAAAAGATAGTCAGAATGTATTAAATGCGACATTTAAACAATCAACAACAAAAGTTACACAGCATTTCAATTCTTATTCCATACATTTTAATATTTCAAGACCTGTAAGAAAAATAGCTGCTTGAGACGAACCAGACAGCAAGTGTTAGTGTTATTGAATCAAATCGAGTCAAGTCAAATCGCTCTATAAACTAGTGCACAGTTTATTCTGTTTAAAATCACAGTTACGTTTTCGGTCCTCTATATTTATAAAAGTTGTATGATATATACACAAATAATACAATCACAACTTAAAACATTTATCAGAACATTGTGCTACTCTGGCCTCTAGTCTCGTTACGAATTAAGATTAAAATATAAAATATGAATTGTAGCATCACGAGAAGAAGAAACTGTGCAGATATTACAAAAGAATCAACGTATGTACGGTAACCTTCATTTCACCAGCTGTTGATTATTTTTCTATAACAGCACAGCGCTGTGTGTGTTTCATTCCTTACAAAAGCATGTATTGTCCAAATAGTCTTTACTAATTTGCACACGACTGTAATCTACATCTAAGGATTTGGTTAAAAATGTAGTTATGTTTAAATTAGTTGTCTTGATTCAGCGTAACCATGACAACAGTTTAGGCAAAGACTATATTTGCATTCACTTGTGACCTCCGGTGTAAACTTAACAACATGAACTTGCCAAGAGAGGAACGATTTAAAGGCATTAAAGTGATTTAATTAAAACCAACATGCACAGGCTGGGTGAGAGCCCTCTGAGACGTAACCATAGCAACACTAATACTGATAACGTGACCTTACACGACCTCTAGATGTTGGAAAAGCGTTAGGTTTACTCTGAGAAACGACTGCTTCTTGAAGCCATTTTCTCTGCAGTGTAGTTGACCAACGCTTACCCAGTGCATTCTGGGTAATATTGATGATCTCTTATCTACAGAGAACAGCAGCAAAAAAATAACATATAACCATTTTTTAAACATTATTATTATTATTATTTTAGGTACATGTATTTTTGTCCATTCATAGTACTCCTCCACATGGACAACAAAAGTCTAAAGTTATGGTGTATGCATGGTGGTGTAGTGGTTAGCACAGTTGCCTCGCACCTCCAGGGTCCAGGTTCGGTTCCCGCCTTGGGGTCTGTGTGCATGGAGTTTGCATGTTCTCTCTCTGCTTGGTTAGTCTATATTATTTGATGTTTATATTTTTATATTTATATTGTTAACTGTTTTTCTGTATTCTCGTTAATTGCTGTATTATTAAAATATAATATGTAATATATATATATATGACAGATAGAGAGATTGATATGAGATGTCCAGTGCACAGTGAAACACGGCTACAGTTCCATCGCCAACCACTAGATGGCGGTGCAGTGTTAGGAAGGTTGCGAGCACCAGGTGGCTCTGTTTACTTGGAAGAGTGAGTTTTGTTCCAGTTTTTCTCACTCAGTTTTCCGAGAAGAAAAATCCTCAGAACATTTTATGGTCTCTCTCACACACACACACACACACACACACACACAGTACTGAGTTCTGGTGAGATCAATCCGGAACTCGGCGTTGCGCTCGTGCGACGTCGCTGACGTAGGGCACGCGGCGTGGTGACGCACAGGGTCGCGCGGAATCGCATTAGCGCGCGCCCACAAATCACCAGTGATTCACAGTGACAAACGGCGGCATTCACGCGCGCTCATCTGGCCAAAGGCTTCCGTTGGTCAGCGAGGGCAGAGTTCACTTTAAATCTGACCAGCCAATCACAAGTTTGATGGCGTGACGTCACTGCTAGCCTTTCCTTCTCACTGCTTAGCATAGCATTTAAACATTTAAACTAACCTTAGATGTGTGTGTGTGTGTGTGTGTGTGTGTGTGATTGAAGTTATTGTTAAAAAATGCATTCAAACGAATTTAATCAGTAACAGGTGCAAGTTCCTATAGTAAATGCAGATAATCCATTAAAGTTACCTTAAAAATATTACCAAATTTCCAATATTACTACTGAGACAGGCAATTTCTTTATTGGTTTTATATGCAAATATATAATATAATTTTTGGAGATTTTTTAATATTGGTAACATTGTTTCCTATTTTTGCAACAACAACAAAAAAAACTAAATTCCGCCTTAACTTGTCCCTGGAATGGAATACATTTGTATCGCGAGGTACCGCTGTAAATGTAAGGAATAAATTGCGGCGTTTAATGAATGAATGACATGATTATTGTCCCATAAAGGTGAATCCAGAAGTGTTTTATTCTTATTGCACCCAACACTTTGGAAATATTTTTACTTATTAAAGAATGTTACACTCTTTTTTTTTGTATTTGTTCTCATGAGTTTAAAAAGAGCGTGACACGCTTTAATAAGAAAGAGATATATAAATAAAAATGTATGGAAGTTACTAAGACACTTCAGAAAGCGTAAACTCTTCTGTCCTGAAGAAGTATAACATTACAGCTTTTCCTCCGACTGTTTCCCCCTGTCACACTGAGCCACGTTCTCACTACACCCATAAAAAAAATGCGTGAATGCAGTAAGAACTTGTAGAACTTTGCAGGAACGCAGTAGAAACCGGTAAGGATGATGTAGTATTGTGTTCCTGACACGCTATTTTTGGACACGTTCAAAAAACGCCTGGTGAGGACATGGTCGAAGTAAGACGCGGGAAAAACTTGATAAAGACGTAGTAACAAAGACATTATTAACTTCGTCTATGGAGTTCTCACAGCGCCCTCTTCAGACTGGTGCTATGATGACCGTCGGTCCATGTCGCGTTGTAGAAGACAGCGTAAAGTTCTTATTCCGCCGTGTATGCAGCAGGTTGTTGGTGCGTCAGTGCTACAGGTGATAAGCGCGCGGTAAGATCTGATCGGATGTAGTAACAACTCGGTTCGATCTCATCGCATCTGGTGAGCATGTGATCATGTGCGTCAGAGGGAACCACCGACAACGTGATAAACGCTTTGAGAACCTGACAGGGCCGTGTCTAAGAACCGCGGTCTTCGATATTTTGTGGGAAGTTTGTGATGTTCGTCAAAGCTCTGGCACTGGATACTTCTTCCATAACCGCTACCTAAACATCTCCTTACACAACATGTAACGTCACCATACAAATGATTACACACACACACACACACATTTGAAACTCTGTCTGTATGGCGCATCTGCCGCGCGAACAAGCTGTTACTATGGAAACGAGAACGTATCAGAACAAGGACATTCGTACACACAGCTACAGGAAATGAAACAACACTTTCTGTGTGTTACATGTGTAACGTATTCCGCTAAAGACTAACCTGAAGCTAATTACACAAGCGAGCACACACTCAGACTCACACACACACACACACACACCATGTTGTGTGTAATATACTGTAACATGTAGCATACTGTGTTCCAGTTGCTTAGCAAATATTTCTCTCTCTCGCTCGCTCTGTGTGTGTGTGTGTGTGTGCACGACATTTAGTGTGTTAAATCCACCTTAAGTTTCTGATCGGCGTGTCTCGCCTTCCATTAACTCACACTGTCAGTCGAGTGACACTTGGGAGGGTGCGCACTGCTGCTCCCACTTGCTCACTCTGTCTCTCGTCATTCCCTTCAGCGCATCACCTGTCAACAGCCTCTCTGGTCCACCCACTCCCCCCCCCCTCACACACACACACACATGCAGAGACACACAAACCCGAGCACCACAACCTCCCTGTCAATGAGAGATGAAGTCTCCAGCCAGTGTGAACAAAAGCGAGCTATGAAACACAATCCAATCTCGGTGAGAGCTTTAAGATGAGCCTGCAAGACACGGCTCGGAGACTCTCTCACACACACACACACACACACACACACACACACACACACACACACACACAGATGGAGAATTTCAAAGAGCAGATTCTGCAGGTTACAGCAAGAGATGACTGGAATTAATGTCAAGGGAGACACACACACACACACACACACACAAAATAAGACAGCACACAAGCATGAACACACATTCAATAAGATATAAAAATTGCAGTCTCTCTGTTTTGCATAGAAACAATCAAAAATAAAAGCACATAGAAAGAGGCAGCGTCTAACACACACACACACACACACACACACGAGAACAGAAATATCACCCAGAAGTGTTACTGTTATAAGTGGGTGGGGCCAGTGATGCAACGCAGTTGCATGAAATTCAAATTCATGCAAATGAGACGAGCTGTGAGACTGAGGAAGAGTCAAGTCAAGTGCGAAAGTTTGCGCACCCTCGAGCTGTTGAATGTGTATGGAACGAGTTCGACGGAGACACGGATCCTGATGTGTGTGTGTGTGTGTGTGTGCGATGCTGTTGAAGGAAAATAATCATCGACAGGGAGTTGTGATGAAGCGGAGTCACACTTTCATAGCTTATAGTTCTGTGTGATTTTGTGGAACGTCCATGAAACGCTTTCTTTTATGTTTACAAGCGTACGCTCTGACGCTGGAGACTCCTTACATCTCGCAGAACGCTTAACGACCGTCTTTGTTCCGAAAAAAACAACATACTGACTTTTCCTCCTCGACCCGTTTTATTTTTTCCCTTTCCTTCATCTTGACCTGGAACTAATGCGATGGAGTCCTTATTTGCTGTATTATTAGCCGAGCCGCGTGCCTTTGGCCCAGATTTCCGCCCTCGCCTTCATCTCAGTTTCACTGCGAGAGCAACGCTAGCAGCGTGTTTTGTGCAACACTCTTTCGACTAAGCGACGTGCATCTGGCCCATTTTCACGGCCTTACCTCTTCCCCTCTGTTTAACTGTGATGAAGGGAGCGACGGCGGTACACTGACACCTACGCTGGGGGAAAAGAACGAGGGAGTCATTTACAGTCGAATCCTCAGATCAAAAAGAGAGAGAAGAAAAGAGACAGCAATGAAAGAGTGTCTCGGATTGCACGCTGCTGCTCCGTACTGTTCTAGATGTTTGCCGTGTGAAGGAGTGTCTGCTGTGTCGTTTTCAAATAGTCAGGTAGAGGGGCGGGCCTTAGAACAACATGAGGTATCCTGTAATTATCGGTACATTAAACCTGAAAAATAATGCAAAATTCTAATGATCTTGTGTATGCACAGCTCAGATACAGCAAACATCATCGTGTGTCCATTATTCATGAGCACAGATGCCTCATTATGTACAAAGAAATAAACAAAGCTCTATGGTTTTTAGGATAAAATGTATGCGCAGAAATGGGCTGGATTTTTAAGCAAATTATTAAACGCTATTAACACGAGGGGCGTTCAAGACCACAAGTATGGTGATGAAACTCTTAGCCACAGTGTAACATTTATAAGTAAGGCAGCACGTCTCTGATCGACGTGAACATTCTGTTATTCTGCACAATCAAAAGTCCCGATTTGACTTGAACACCCCTCGTGCGTTGTTGACACTTTCCTTTAGAGGCATTTTAATAGCTCCTTCCTATTGCCACAATGAAAGGGTTGGTCTGAACAGATCTTAGGCATGATTAAAGATGCATGGCTTTCAGTCTGAAAAGAAGGAAACAAATAGCAGCCATAATAACGGCGACAGATTATAGTGCACACGGTTTACCATACGACTCACATTCCGAATATCAAATGTCCTCGTGTATAGGTATACATACAGTCCATTACACAAGAGCTCAGATACAGAACGTACCTCATCTGGCATGCATCAAAAACAACACTGTCCCCTTAACCATGGTTTATCACAAGTATCATGTACTGTTATAACATTGTCTGGTAAATCAGGGTATTTCAATAGCATAAAGCAGACGTTCTGAAACTTACGAGTGCCGTGGCCCAATTTCAAATCAGAAACTCTTCTTCAGCCCACCCAAACTTTTAATCACCAATCTAAATGAGACTCGCAAGATGATGAAGTGTCTTCCTATATAT
>JAOTQY010000026.1:1370796-1383067 GCA_026413445.1 Dolichallabes microphthalmus | reverse complement strand
GATATGTGTATAAATTTTTTTTTCTTTGTTTTATTTCTTATTGATTTATAGATGATGGGTGATTAATTGCAAAAGTTATAATTAGAAAGTGTGTGTGTGTGCAGGAAAATCTGTTGCTGTGTGACTCCTGTGATCGAGGTTTCCACATGGAGTGTTGTGACCCCCCACTGACACGGATGCCAAAAGGTACACACACTCTCACTCACACACACACACTCCTCTCTCTCTCTCTCCAGGTTCTCATCTCTTCTGTACATGAACATTTTATTTCTACGTGTTGGTCTGTGCTGCCGACTCGTACCTGAGCTTTATCGTCTCGTCTCCTCCTCCTCCTCCTCCTCCTCTTCTTCTCCTCCTCAGGTATGTGGATCTGCCAGATATGTCGGCCGAGGAAAAAGGGGCGAAACGTCTTGCATGAGAAAGCAGCACAAATCAAGCGGCGGTACAACGCCCCCCTGAGTCGACAGAAGGGCAGGTAACGTCACGCCCCTCTCACTGTGTCTCCTCCTCATCAGATGTTCTATTGCTTCAGTCTTCAATTGAGTTTCAAATAGTCAATTAAAGAATATAAAATAGGAATAAACATGATAGGAAATATCCAAAACTTTAAGCTGTAAACTTTACACCATGTACAAATGATGGAATGGAATTGAAATGGAAAAGTCCATGATGTCCGGTCATGAGCAGAACAGTGTGCAGAGTTCCAGGTGTTTAATATTAATACATTACTTTTGAAAGTATTTACAGTTAAGACTAGTTTTGAATTAAATTTTTTGTATTGACGCGAGTCATTTGTTTCTGTACCATAGAATAATTTTTTCTCTTGCATATTTTATCTCTTATCGTTTTCATTGATTAAATTATCAGTTAATCAAACATTATCTATTTATAGTCTCAAATAAGAAGACCAAGAAGTGTAAAATTTTGGTCTTTTATTAGATTATATATTGTTTTTAATGGTTTGATTCCTGTTGCTTTTAATTTTTTTATTTATTTTATTTATGTAAATTCTAATAAAGATCTCAGATTATTAGTTTAGACTGCATTGTTTATTTAATTTATTAATTTTATTTGTTTGCCTTAATTTTTCTTCTAGCTATTTTTATTAGTTTTAGTTCTTTGTTTGAAATTTTAGTCTGATTTATTTATTTTATTTATTTTATTTTTTGTTCTAATAAGTATAATGTAATTATATTTACATCACGTTAAGTCATTACACAAAACCACTTGTTTTAATAATATTTTGAGTCTTGCGTGTTCAGTTTGCGCTTTTTCCTCACTAGTTGAAGTAAATGTTAATTCCCAAGAAATGACATCGTTTAAAACAATAATAAAACTTGTGTTCATTTATTTATTAATATTTTCCCCTCATGTTGTAGACGCGTGTATGACCCTGACTGTGTCGCTGTAGTGAATCGTTATGATTGTGATGATAATTACTAACTGTGTGTTCCGTGTGTGTGTGTGTGTGTGTGTGTGAACCTGTAGGCCGGGTCGCCCCTTCAAGAAACTCCGAGGGAGTGGGCGTGGCCGGCGGCGGCGAGGCATGGGGCCGAGTCACTTGCGCGGCTCCGCTTCCCCTCACTCGTCCTCGAGTTCGTCGTGCGACGGCTACCTGGGCGACGGTTACCCGGGCGACGATCGCCTCCTGTTCTCGCGGCGGGACGAGGACGACGAGTCTCCGGGCTCGGCTCGGTTCAACAGGAAGACCAAAGGGCTGATCGACGCCCTGAGCAAGTTCTTCACGCCGTCGCCGGACGGACGCAAGTCCCGCGCCGAGTCGCTCGACTACGCACAGCAGCACCGCATCCGCAAGAAGAGCGGCCGGAAATCGGACCCGCACCAGCGCGCGGGGGGTGAGCACCACCCACCACAAACAACAACAACCAACAAGATGTAGTATTAAACGAAAATGTGGTCATTTTAAAATTATTTAATATTCCAGATGTGGCACAGCAGGAAGTGCTGATTAGTTTCCTATAACGGCGCCACAAACAGGAGATTCTTTAGTGTCGCTTTTCACGAATAACTCTGTGTTTGGTGAACCCACAGACAATCAAGATTGCAGCGATGACTGGAAGGAGGACGAGGAGAAGCTGCTTGGACACGAGAACCTGACGGAGAAGGACGTGGAGCTTTTCAGACACATCCAGGAGCTGGCACTACAGGTACGGAAGAAAAAAGAAAAAACGGTGGAGAGATGAAGAGAGAGCCGAAGATGAGGAGATCTGCAGCAGCGTTGCCATAACAACCTTTTTTTTTTCCTCACTAATGTACGCTCAACTAGCTTGCTTCTTTCAGTCTTATGACATCACAAAGTTGTGGACAGCCCCGCCCCCTGAGACAGGTTTAAAACTAGTCGTGTTTTTTTTTTTTTTTTTTGTGGAAAGGAGTTTTTAAAGTCTACCTGATTGATCTTTTCTGCCTCCGAGACGAGGTTCACATTATGCAAAGCTCAGTTTTTATGGTGTGTGTGTGTGTGTAAAGTCGCAGGAACGGCCTGTGAATTTGCCTGAGGCTTTGGGTCTTCCATGGAGAAAACATTATACACACACACACACACACACACACAGGCCTTTTGTTAAGGTTCGTTTCAACAGCAGCTGGCAGACAGACCGCACGGCTCTACACCAGTCAGACAATAGAACTGTGCGTAAGTGATATTTACAACGTGGCCGCCGCTCTGATAACGAGCTCCATAACGAGCTTCTGCTTAAAGCGACAGTTCAAAGAACAAAGGAATCTCAATCATCATCAATATTATAAAACCTAAATGTGTTTATATCGGAACATTTAAACAGAACTGAGCGTTAGGAGACACGACGGCAGACGAGACCTGAGCGCTCGTAGCATGAATCCTACAGCACTACTATCAGCAGGTTGTCGAACGGCATTGTGGGTAACGTAGGAAACTCTGGTGCATTTCATCTTAATGGTCTGGAGCTAACCAGTCGGATGTAGGTACGATTCTCGCCGTAATTTCGTTGTAAGAAAGTTTCATGAAACAGGAAGTTTTAAAATTATTTCCAAATTTATGTATCAGTTTTATTTAATCGATTAATTAATGTACAGGACCACCGTTAATCTTTAGGCCACGCCTCCTTCCCGATTCGCTTTCTAGGTCCAAATGTTCACCCACTTCTGTGTTCACTGCTAGTTCTAATACTTCTGCTATCGTTGCTAGCACTACTGCGGTCACGAATACTTTACTGTCCTGCTTCTTCTTCTACTACTAAAACTCTAATACTAATCATCACTAATACTTCTGCTGCTACAACTACATCTGTCGTTCGTTCACTATTACTATCACTAATACTACAACTGGTACTACATTTACTTTTAATACCAACTGCTACTACTTCTATTAATACTACTTTTTTCTGCTAGTAATACTGCTAGACAATACTATTAATACTTCTAATTGTAATACTTTCAACACTACTACTACTACTACTGGTAAAACCTCTAATACTATTATAACTGATTATAACTGCTACGTTATTACTACTACAAACACATTTACTGCTAGAGCAATACTTACAATGCTGACATACTAAGGACTACTACTTTTTCCCGCTAGTTTTAATAAACTTTTATTAGTAATACTACTTACAAAGTATTGTTTTTGCTAAAACAACCTTAATTGCCAGTACTAATATTTTTGGTACTACAACTGCTCTGTTTACTGCTAGTACTTCTAGTATTATTACTTATTTTACTGCTACTATTTACTGCTATAGTACTGTTTCTTTTTTTTTTTGTTAGTATTGCTTTATAAAAAAAATTAATATTAGTGAAGGTTCTAGTACAAATGTTACTAACACACTTAGTACTGCAACTACTTCTAGTATTAATACTTGTACTACTTCTTTTACTGCTAGTTCTACTATTATTAATATTTCTAATGATAAACATCTAATTCTAGTAGTCCTACTAGTACTATAACTAATATTTCAATCACTAATGCTTCATATATTACTGCTCCTGTTAATATTGCTACTACTAATACTAGAATCATGAGATTCTGAAAGAGAGAAAGAGAGGAGGAGGAGTGTGGGTATGTATGTTTATCTCTCTTTTTCACCCTTTTTAAAATGTTATTTCCTTCTCTTTCCCCCTCTACCTCTGCAGAAAGTTGGTGTGACCGGGCCTCCGGATCCGCAGATGCGCTGTCCGTCCGTCATCGAGTTCGGGAAGTACGAGATCCAGACGTGGTACTCGTCACCGTACCCTCAGGAGTACAGCAGGTAACACACACACACACACACCGTGTCTAATAATTTTTTTTATAAATACAGAGCAATCAGGTTGCAAGAAAACAAACAAGGAGTTGTGCTCATAAAAAGTCTTCCTTTTTATTATTGTTGTTATTATTTATTACTTCAGTTTATTGCTTTAGGAACTCGCTTTTGAACATCAAAGAATGTTTCCTGTTTCGGAGTGTTGTAATAAGTACTTCTAGTAAAAACACCTGTGTGTGTGTGTGTGTGTGTGTGTGTGTGTGTGTGTGTGTGCGCGCGCGTTTCCTCCTAGACTTCCGAAGCTCTACCTATGCGAGTTCTGTCTGCGCTACATGAAGAGCCGCAGCATCCTGTACCAGCACATGCGCAAGTGCACGTGGTTTCACCCGCCCGCCAACGAGATCTACAGGAAGGACGACGTCTCCGTATTCGAGGTGCGGCTCCGGGAACTCCTCCCAGCCACAAACCATACACACACACACACACACACACACACACAGGGCCCTGTCTGCGGCCTACGCCCATATCCTGTTCTTTAGAGCTGCTATAGTGACGCGTCAGAGTTGATGGTAACAGGGGAAACGGTATTGGGATAAATTTATAGGTAGAGAGAGAGAGAATGTAATATATTTATTGTCCTCTGTAATTACCACTGTGCACAGAAGCAGCTTTGGAGGAGAAATAAACGCACCTCCCAGTGGATCTCTCTCTCTCAGTGATGTTAGAAAGTCAGTCCGGCTGCTGGGACCTGCTCTTGGTATCGTTTATTTTTAAATTGTGGTTCCTCCTTTTCCTGGCAGCCATCTGCCTTGAATGTGTGTGCACACACAGACACACACGCACACACTCGCCAGGCCGGTTTAAAGAAGCTCAGGTTTCAATTTCTGACTCAGCAGTGTTAACAGGTCTGGTGTTTTTTTTTATTTTTATTTTTTTTCTTTTCTCCCTTTGTGTTTTTTTTAAATGTTTTTTTCTCCTACATTTTCCAGAAATGCTGTTTTATTTATTTATTTTTTTTAAACTGCGTAATTCGATACAACAGCACTGATGATTTATGCTTGATATCGTACCACCTTGTGATTAAACTGATGATGCAGTTCATTTGGTCCGTATGAATCATAAGATCGATCTGCAAATTTTCTATTTATAATAATTACATGTTTTTTTGTCAATTTTTTTTTTATTATTTAGCAACCTTGCAAATGTTAAATGGTTCAATTATTTGACGGATTCCTTACATCTTTTGCATAAAATACAGACCGAGCTTCTTTCTGCTCGACGCTGCTTCTTGTTTTAACCGTTAGTTGGTTCATTACCGCCACCTACTGGACTGGAGTTATTATTATTTTTTTGTTTCCCCACATGTATTTCTATATCCGACAACAAAAGTTGTACAGAATTTAAGTTTTTAATCAAATAGTAGCGGTGCCCACGACTTCATTCACATTGCACACTCGTAAGCGCATTAAAAAAAATGTATAGCGCCGTCTGTTGAATTTTTGGCCTGAACTAATATTTCAACGCGTTACTGTGAAGTACACATGAAGACAAACATTAGTGCTACTGAATTCAAATAAGACCGGCAGTCTACTAAGTGTAAATGTAGAACACACACACACACATATAACACACACTTAATCTATTCATTTTTGGAAACTAGGCAGGTTCTGTTCTCATTTACATTACATCATCACCCATGTGAATGAGCTGTTACCATGGAAACGATAGTGTAATAGAGCCACATTGGATCAAACCTGCACTACTGTCAGACACCCAGATATTAAGCACGATCACGGGAATAAACGCAAAATAAAATGCTAGAGCTTTACGATATGATGGCAGCAAAATCAGTATATTTTCTCACTATCAGAACATGTAAATCCAGCACTAACAATGCTGATATATGTTTGTAAATATGAGTGTTTAATGTTAGCATTAGAGTGATGCTTTGTCTTAAAGGAAAGCATCACAAAAAAAGCATTATGTACATGCATATTTGTTATTTAAAACAGTTTTTATAGAATAATAGTACTTGTATTTTGTACTGTTTCCTTCAACACCAGAAGGGGGCAGCAAAGTCCCCTTGAAAATGTCTGTAAAATAATATATATTAAAAAAAATCTATTCTCTTGTCCATAGATGTCAACTGTTTTAAAGCTGACTTGGCAAAATTTGGTAAAAAAAAAAAAAACATTACAAAAGTAATGTTATCAGGATATCAGAATTTTTTTTAACGACAGAACTAGATAAATCCATAGTAGACACTAAAATTAATTACATAGAAAGAAAAATTCGATGAGAAGTGAAAAATAGTCATGTAAAATCGCAAATTTTGTGTTTTGTTCAGGTCGATGGGAACGTCAGCACAATATACTGTCAGAACCTCTGTCTTCTCGCCAAGCTCTTTCTGGACCACAAGACTCTGTACTATGATGTGGAACCGTTCCTTTTTTACGTGCTCACGCAGAACGACTCCAAAGGATGTCATCTGGTTGGATACTTCTCCAAGGTGAGCTCAAGTCATCGTCTGGAGAATAGATTTTCTGTAGACAAAAGTGTAGTCAAGTTGTTCTTACTTAACCCCCCCCCCCCCCCTTCTCCTTCTTTTTTTCACTTCTTCACAGGAGAAACATTGCCAGCAAAAGTACAACGTGTCCTGCATCATGATTCTTCCACAGTACCAGCGCAAGGGCTACGGACGCTTCCTCATCGACTTCAGTACGTCTCATTTAGTTTCTCTGAACATGGAGGAGTGGAGAAAGTTTTTTTCTGTTTTTTTGTTTGAGTAAAGTGGAGCTCTATAATGAAGTTATGGTTCCCACAAAAGTCCAGTTTTCTTTCCCTTCAGTCTCACATTCATCTATTTAAGATTGTTTTTCTTATTTTCATTCTTTCTTCCATGAGAATAATCCGTTCCCTGAGACTAACCCTGTTGTTCTGTCTGTCTCTAGGTTACTTGCTGTCTAAGCGGGAAGGCCAGCCCGGGTCTCCAGAGAAGCCTCTGTCCGATCTGGGCCGCCTGTCCTACATGGCTTACTGGCGGAGCGTTGTGCTCGAGTGCCTGCACGAGGTGCGAGACCGAAAGCTCACCATCCGCCGCCTCAGCAAGATTACCGGCATCTGCCCTCAGGACATCACGGCCACGCTGCAGAGTCTGAACATGCTTGAGCACAGAGGGGACCGGTAAGAGAGAAATGGAGATAGATATAAAGATAAATACAGCTTGATTGATAACATGTACATCTGCTTTAACTCCCTCCTCTCAACTCGTCTCTCCAGGCTGGTTCTGGTTCGCAGGGAAAAGATGGTGTCGTCTCACATGGCCCGTCTTCGTGCCCGACCTCGGCTCCTGGAGGTCGACCCGGACTGCCTACGGTGGACGCCCGTCATTGTCGCCAACCCTGTGTTGTCTGATGAAGATGGGGACGAAGACGATGATGAGGATGAAGAAGAAGATGGAGAGAAGGAAAATAACAAAGATGTGAGTAACCATCTTAATCCCGTGATTGCGTATGAGTCACTTTTATTTAAACATGTACAGAGCTGATTTTAAAATAATTACTTTCTTCGCTGCAGGTGAAATCAAATCGCAAAAGTTCCCCACTGCCATGGAATGCAAAGGTAGACAAGGAGGACAATGATGAAAAGAAGTGCTTCCCAACATTCCCCAAGAATCAAAGCTCTCCACCGTTATCCCCAATACGCCACACTCTGCCGAGCCCTGAAGCCACGCCCATTCAAGCTAACGGGGAACGCCGGGGCCGTGGACGGCCTCCTAAAAACTGGCCGTGGGGCAGAGTCAAAGATCAACCTCGTCCCGGTCCAGGCCGACCCCGGAAAACCAGACCCAAAGACGACGACGATGACGAATATCAATCTCCAAACAAAATGACGCCAGTATCCATGTCTCCGTCATCTGTCTTTACCTCTGAGAAGGAATCGAACTGCACTGAACGGCTGATGGGGGATTCAAGGCACTCTTCACTTCCTCAGCCACGCAACAGAGGGCGCCCTGCACAGAAAAGGGGAGGCCCCAAGCGAAGGCTGAGCGAGGAGTCAGGAGATGATGTGCCCTCGTTAACCACGGCGGCTAGACTGAGCGAGTCTCCGCTCCCTCGTTCCTGCTTGAGTGAAACCAGTGAGGATGATGCTGTCTACAATGAAGACATGGGCGCCTGCTCTCCTCCTGTCCTAACCAAGCCAACATTAGGGCTTAAAAGCAAGGTACGGTGTAAATTAGATACGAGAGAGCTTTTTATTTTTGTTTAAACTATCCCAGGATCCGTGTAACGTGTTAAAAGTAACAGAATTCCTTGGTGTTTAACATGTACCAAATGTGTGTATTGCGTTTTGAATGAATTCCACCTTCTTGTTTTTTTTCTAGAAGCTCCCCCGTAAAAGGCGCATACGTCAGCGTAGCCACCCCCATAGCAGTGTTGTGACGGAAACCATTTCGGAAACCACCGAAGTTCTCGATGAGCCTTTTGTAGATTCGGATTCTGAGAGACCCATGCCCCGGTTAGAGGAGGAGACACCGTTCGGTCATAGCCTCCGCTGTTACCCACCTGCCCGCAAACACTTGGACGCTGCGCTTAAAACGGTTCGCCCTACCAACCTCTCTGAGTCTGATGAAGATGGTTAGTAGTATTCTGGTTTCTTTTTGTTCTTTTTCTCCCTCACTATATCTGTAATTAATGTCATTTTTTTTTCCCCCTCTCACCCAGATCACACTCCTGTGCTGAAACCAGTCAGTGCCCTGAGAAGGCCGGAGGAGACGGCGTCATTAGAAAGAGTGGAGCCCTCTACCCTGACACCGGCGGCCCCCTTAAAAAAGAAGAAAGGCTGGCCTAAGGGAAAGAGCCGTAAGCCACAGAACTGGACAACAGTCCCTGGTAGGAAGCCAGGAAGTGGGTCTGGAGACCAGAATGCTGATAACAATTTTACAGCCCAGTCCTCGGAGCCTCCGAGACGAAGTGTCCAGAGCAAACCTGGCAGGAAGCGTAGGAATCATTACCCCCAACAGGCTCAGGGTGTGGGTGCCCGAGAAGAGCTGGACAGAAGCCACATGTCTCAGTTGCATTCAGAAAAGCCAGAGGACCGAACTTTCAAGCGGAGACATCCGACATCTGATCTCGACTGCGAAAAGGGCTCTGATGAAGAAGGTGCTTTTTCTCACCAAATGAGAGAACAGCCTAAGCCCAGGAGACGAGGTCGGCCACCAAAAAAACCAAACCTCGAACCTCCTGTTTCCAAACCACCACCCGTATCTGAGCCAGAGGAGGAGGAAGAAGAGGAGGATCAAGCATGGTCTGAAGAGAAGCCAAGCCGTTCACCTTCTTGCACCGCGTCCCAGGCCTCTGGTTCTCGCGTTCCTCAAAACAAAGATGGTGACATGGCAACCCAAGAGGAGGATGAGGAAAAAGAGGATGAGGCTCATAGTTCAGGCAACAGGAGAACAGGCACTATGCCAAGCTCAGGAAGCCGGCGAAGCGACGATCATGATGCAGACGATGAAGGAGATGGTCGACTGGAGGAGAAAAGTGATGCTGACAAACGGAGAAAAAAACAGGACTCCGAAGATGACGATGACGAAATAGAAGAGGAGGAGGAGGAACCGTCATCCCCTCCACGATCACCACCTGTTAAAGAAGAACCGCAAAGCGGGGAAGGTTTTTTAGACATGCAAGAGAGTGGGTCACGGGAGTATATCCACAAACAGGAAGAGGTGGAAGATGAGGATGAGGAAGATGAGGTCCAAGAGGTAAAGACCCGCTCCGTTGACTCACAGGATGAAAGGCGGCGACGGGAACAGGAGGAAGCTGCAGCTGCAGCTGCTGCTGTGGAGACTGTGACTTCCATTGCAATTCCTTCTGATCCCCCACACATGCAATCAATAGATGGCAAGTCAGACCTGCTGATGGAGACAGAACACCCTCATGCAAATTCTGAGTTCAAGGACGAGTTGACCCAACATTCGCATGACCACCACCACAGCAGTGAGCTAGACCTCGAGACAGTCCAGGCTGTGCAGTCCCTTACGCAAGGAGAGGCCCAGGACGAGGAACCTGAGCCGCACGGTGCTTACCAGGACTGTGAGGAGACACTAGCTGCCTGTCGAACCCTGCAGAACTATAGCCATGGGGAGGGAGAGGAGGAATCTCTTGCCATGGTGGAAGATTGTGGTGCCTCCCAACATAGCAGTCCTATGCCCAACCCTCCCATGCCCCCTTTAGCTAGTCAATCTGTACGCTCCGTCAACAGCCCCGGAATGACTCCAGGACCTCTTGAAAGTGGACCAGGTGTGTCTGGTTCAGCAGGTGGAAATGGTGGAGGATACACGCAAATAACTCCAGAGCACCCTAGCTCGCTTTCAGCACCATCGTTGCAGAACATGGAAACGTCACCCATGATGGATGTGCCATCCGTGTCTGATCATTCTCAACAGGTGGTGGACAGTGGTTTTAGTGACTTGGGCAGCATCGAGAGTACCACCGAGAACTATGATAACCCCAGTAGTTATGACTCCACTATGGGTGGAGGAGGTGGCAGTGGTGGGACCAGTGGCAGCGGAAGCAGCATGTCTGTTACGGTAGCAGCTGTCTCATCTGCATCTTCTTCGTCAACTACTCCATCCTCCTCTTCCTCACAAGGCAACAGCTGTTCCTTTGTCTCCACTCCTGGCATGTCGTCTTCCAGTGCTTCTGTGGGATCTCAAATTGCTATGGGCAGCTGCAGCTTGATTCAGCAGGCTGGTCCTGGTCCGAATGGTGGTCCTGGGTCGAATGGTGGTAGTACTGTCCCTCAACCTCCACCTCCTCCACCTTCAGCTAACACCCCAAGCTGTGGCATCAAGCCCCCCCAAAGCTGTGTAATTGAACGACCACCAAGTGCAAGTCAGCAGCAGCAACAACAAAAGAAGGTTCCTCAGCAGCAGCCAAATCCTCAACCCCAGGCTGCACCCTCAGCACCACCACCACCACCTCCTCCTCCTCAGCAGCAAGCACTTTCTCAGTGCAGTATGGGAAATAGCTTTGCTTCCACGCCCATGATCATGGAGATTCCTGAGAGTGCAGGAAGTGGTGGAAGTGGTCGAAGCATTTACGATCGAATGGGCCAGGACTTCGGTGCCGGCGGCTATGCTCAACCATCAGCCACCTTCAGCTTAGCCAAACTCCAGCAGCTTACTAACACCATCATGGACCCTCATGCCATGTCTTACTCGCACTCAGCTGCTGTCACGTCTTATGCCACAAGCGCCACTTTGCCCAATCCCAGTTTGGCGCAGCTTGCTTCCTCCCCACATCCTCTGCCTCAGGCTCAGGCTACCATGACGCCACCTCCCAATCTCAGCTCTAGCTCCATGAACCTTGGCACGCCCTTAATCCAGTGCAACATGCCAGGAGCCAACATTGGCCTACCTCCACCCCATACCCAGCGCCTTCAGGGTCAGATGGCCACTGTAAAAGGCCACATTTCTATTCGCTCCAAGGCTTCCCAAATCCCGGCCAGCTCCTCTCACCAGCAGCAGCTCTACGCTCGAAGCTCGATGCAAGGTTCCACTCGAGCCCTGGCAGTGCAAAGAGGCATGATGACCAACCTCATGCCCAGTACGGCTTACAACTCCATGAA
Source organism: Dolichallabes microphthalmus (assembly GCA_026413445.1). Lineage (NCBI taxonomy): Eukaryota > Metazoa > Chordata > Actinopteri > Siluriformes > Clariidae > Dolichallabes > Dolichallabes microphthalmus. The sequence goes on along the minus strand of JAOTQY010000026.1, from coordinate 1,371,197 downwards.
CATGAATCCACTGAACGCAGCCATGTCAGCTGGATACCGAATGCCTCAGCCCATGATGAACAGTGGGTACCACAGCAACTACATGAACCAGCCTGCCCAGTACCCCATGCAAATGCAGATGGGCATGATGGGAGGTCAGGCATATCCGCAGCAGCCTATGCAGCCGAATCACCATGGCAACATGATGTATGCTGGTCCCTCGCACCACAGCTATGCTGGTGTTCCCAAACAGTCGCCTTACATGAGCAGATGAGCAAAGGAGTACATATGCAGAGACAAACAGGAGAGTAAAGACAAAGACATTTAACCCCTTCCAGAAACAGACTCCCACAATACTCTGTGTTACCAGAGGGCACCTGCTCACCCCCCCCCCCCCCCCCCCCCCCCCCCCCCCCCCCCCC
>JAOTQY010000026.1:1314977-1326107 GCA_026413445.1 Dolichallabes microphthalmus | reverse complement strand
TCAACATGTTCTCCGCGCACGTGCGACTTCTCGATTCTGTGTGCGCGCGTCTCTGCCTGCATGCGCGTGGAAAATTTATTTAACAGCCACAAAACCAGCCAATCACAGATATCCACACACTACTGCTGATTGGCTGTTCCTTCTCCATCACCTGCGCAACACAGATCTGGAAAAATGACGGATCAATATCTGAGGCCAAGATTTTTATTATTTTTTCACCCCCGCAGCCACAGTACGCCGGAAATCCGGCGTGGTGCCGGACCGCTATCACCCCTGCATAAATGATAAAATTTTAGGAATTTGCATCATCGCAGTGGTATTACTGCTGTTTGACATCCATCTGAAATACACAAGCATGTCAAAATACTTAATTTAATGGTAATGAAAAGAAAAGCTGCATTGAGTACAGTGGTAATGTTTTAGCAGTAGTGCTATTTATGGCACAGGTTTCACTTGATGTAACGAGGTCAAAGGTTTACGCAGTGGCGGTCGGTCAATAAGGAGCACAGGGGTGCCACCACCTTAAAGTTAGGCAGAGAGGAATGCTAATTTAACATGTAATTATTTAACAGAATTATTTATTTTAATAATGAAATAAAGTAATTTAGTCAGAATATTCCTCTGTATTTCTTAATAGAATTAATTTACAATAAAAAAAATCTAAACTGTATTACGTTCATTTGTGTTCGTGTACGCGGGGCGCCGGACAAACGAGTGTCCATGTAGGCATGTAAATTTTTTAAAAGCATGTGATTTGAGGATGAGCTCTAATTGGATTTTTTCAAATCATCCTTGGGGCGCAGTACTGTGCGCCCTGCACCTTCTCACTTTTGTTCTTAGCAAATCAATATTGTTTTTAAATATTTGGGCTCATGTGATTAGATCATTCTCAGCGAGTCTTATTAATGGTCAGCAGATTGTTAGTTAATGTATTTAATAGTAAAATACCCCTTCGCAAGACGATCGGATGAAGAAAGAAAAAAATTTAAATAGCTTGGACCAGATCGACCTGATCTTCTAATTAAGCAGCAGTCAAGTGATCACGGCTGAACTTGCACTCTGTGCTTTTCCAGCACTTCTTATGGCAAGCAGAGCTGCTGACTGGATGCGATGTGAGTCATGCCTCTATTTTATACTAGTAATAAAGGTGCTTATGGTTATTTACAGGCGATTATTAAAAGTTAAATTTTAATTTTGTTTGCGCTCCCCAAATTTTTTTTTTGCACCAGCTGCCACTGGGTTTTCGTCAAATGAAACTAGGCTATGAACTGGATTTGACTGTATATTTTGAGTATAGTCTTTTAAAAAATGGCCCAAATTTGTATGACTGCACATATGTATTTGTCTGCATGTGAATACATTTAAGTATAAAGTCGCAGTTTCACATCCTCAATGATGTAACATAATGGTATCTTGTGACCTGAGGTTTGTGGGTAGATTGCTGCCGTCTTGATTTAAAGGGAAATTCTTTCGTTCATGCATGTAAACCTCATTTTTCGACTTTCTGTAGTTCAGGTAAACTTTCTAGATAAGATGTGTTGATTTAGACCTCCTTTTTCTGTGATCATTAAAAAGTAATTTTAACTGTTAATGAAGTAACAGTTTCTGTTACTTTTATCAAATAGGCAATTCCATTCTGAAATTGTGCCTTAAACAGTTTAGATAGATTATTACAGTGTTATTACTTGTTTAACTTGGTTTAACTTCACCCATGCTTACTCTTCAAATCTATTAAGTGGCACAGTGCCACTTGTTTAGAGGAAGCGGCAAATGTCACTTCTAAATTTCTTTTTCATTTTTGGAGGAAGTGACAGGACTTTCTGTGTTCTGTTGACACAAAGGACATTTTGTTCCATAGACTAGAGGGTATTTTCTTTTTATATATATATACACTTGCTGCGTCTGTCAAATAAAATATTTAATTCCACTCTTTATCTTATATCCTTTTAAATGTATCCACCAATATTAGCTCATCATCACTGATTATCCTGGTTTTGCTTGTCCTATTTGACAGCCTCAGCAAGTTAAGACAGTTATACATGAATACATTAATCTACCCAAGCTTGTTTATAATGATTTTACTATTTACACATATATTTATCTGGGGAAATGTCTGATCTTTTAAATGAAGCATTTGATAATCTTGCCAATGGATTTGTAAAAAGTTATTTAAAACTGATGGAGAAATCGGAAAATGCATTTAGCTTAAAAGCTTTGGGTTATAACTTTGTGACAGGGGGATCCGTTCTTTTTTAGTGTGATAGTCATAATGTATGATACTTTGGCCTTAAACAACATATAGAACCACTGGGGCTCTGGCTCTTTTCCCCACTGTAAAGCTATTGTCACAGGGCCTGATATCTTGTGCTGTTACTGAAGTAACAGGTGATACTATGGCTCTGTGTTAATGTTTAGTGGATTATATGCTGTGTAGTTTCCTTTAACAGGTGGCCTTGGATTTGGTGTATTTTGTTTGGCTAAAACTGGGGAGGTTTGTTGAAGTACTCACTTATTGAGGTTGGATTATTACATTACATGTCATTAATGTATTGCATTGATAGACTGTGTTAAAATACTGAATTGCATTCTGTTATGGTTTTGGGTTTACAACTTTTGGGTTATGTTCCACTAAAATGTCAGATTGTGTTTGGCTAGGACACTTGATTGAAGCATTGTGTTAGAGTACTTCCTTATTGAAGGATTGGGTTGAAGTACTAAATACTGTATATACATGGATGTATGGGATGAAGACCTTTCATCTTTGCATACTTTCTGACCACAAGCTTCAGAAAGAAAAACATTGCAATCTGGTTCCCCACAGTCCTTTTTCATGTACTCATTACCTTTTGTGGCCTTTGTGACAGTGAATATCAGATGCATCTGCAAGGACCCAGTTAATGAATGGCAAAGTATTTGTGGCCATTCCTTCACGTACTACAGGATGAAATCTTGTTTGAATGCGAAGTATAATTATGCTTTCCTGTTATTTGTGAGCAGTCTTCTACCTTGGCTTGGCTGCTAGCTGCAGAAACCCACTTGTAAAAGAAGTGTTATGTCACTCAAGGAGAGATTAAAAGGGCAAAGGATCAAATAATCATAGTGGTGGGTGAGTGAATGAATGTTCTTGTTTGTGTATGAAGTGGGATAGAGACCTTTATTTTGTGCGGTTTGACACATCTGTCTACCCCACTCGTACCCACTTTGTCAGGGGGGAGCGGCGGAGGAATTCTGATGATGTAACCGTGATGTCATCTCTCTCTCTCTCTCTCCTTACCCACTTACCCATTGCCAGTGACTGAGCAGTTTTACCTCTGCTCTTTGGCTTCCGCCCATGTGTGTACATGTTTTGCGTTGCCTTGCCTCTGCTGTTTTCCTGCCAGTGTCAACTGTGCTGATAGGAGTGACGGGACTGAGAAATGAAAGAGCAAGATGAAGACTTTCCATCTGTCTAATTTGGCACCGTGAAGAACAAAAATGCAAGCGGTTGTTTAGGAACGAGAAGAGAAAAGCGAGAGGTTGAGTCCAATCCAGTTCATGCAATTTGCTATCATCTGCGATAGCTAAGCAAGTGAGCGAAATCGCGAGCTGTTTTTTTTTTCCCCCCCAGAGCTACTGGGTTTTAGAGACTGAGACTCGGGGAGCGATGGAGGAAGCGATCTAATGTAAAAAAAAAAAAAAAAGATGAAAGAACCAACAAAAGAGGAAACAGATAAGCAGCATTGGGAAGGCAGTTAGCCAGGTGGAGAAACAAGACAGGACGATTTTACTCTGACAGGGATAGAAGGAACTGGCTAGGCACTAAGCAAGGAAGAAGATTTTAAAGGCAGGATAGGTAGAGCATTGTAATTTGAAGCGACAAGGCACACTTCCCAATGGTTCTCACACAGTTTACTGCTATTCTCTTCTCTGGAGTCCCGCTCTCTTCTGTCATCTTTCTGATACTTCTCCCGTTTTCTTTTTATGGTGGAAGAAACAAAACTCAGCAACCAATGTGAACAGTCTGTTTTATATACGAGTGTGATTGTTGTTCATCCTCCAGTTTGTTTGTTTTTTCTCCTTTTCTGCCTCTGTTTCCAGAACTGTCTTATGTTATCTTGTGGTTCCAGGTTGATCAGTGCTCAGTTCTGCCCCCCCTGTGCTTCTTGTGTATCTCTGCTTTGGGCCATTAAGAAAGATCTTCATCCACGATTCCCCAAAGTAATTATGTACAATGACACGAAAGCTTTGGTCATTTTCTCCTGGTTTGCATCGGCAACAACCTTTACATGAAATCCTTAAAGCACCCATACAATTATTATGCTTATGCTAGTCAAATTCACTTGGAGGCAAAAAATAATAATTGTGATAAGGTACCATGAGAAAATAAGCGATGACTGGCGCGTTTGAGAGCAAAGGGTATTATTGAAGCACAACTACCGAAAGGTGTTCTGTAGAAAGCAGCAGAATATAAAAATATGCATCAACATGGACTGTGAAACGAAGGGAAAGGTTCGAGCCGCTCGATAATGTTAAGCGTTATTCTGTATTATTTTTAGCAGATGACAGCTGCCTAGGTTTGGAGAGAGCCCGCGTGAAGATTAAACAGCTGCATCCTCCATGTTGTTGAGCAGTTTGAGATTCAGGCGAATCAGCTGCAAAACAAACTTCAAATATCATCGCACAGCTCGTTCTTTTAGTTTCCTGTCCTCTTTCAGGAAAAGCAAGTCTAAATTGATGTAAAATGGTGCTGTGTTCATCTCAGCATCTCGTTCTCTCTTTTTCTATCCACTGCGGCTGCTGCTAGCATTCATCCACCCGTTCACGGCGCTCTCCTCCATTCCATAGTACGTGCCCAGTGTGAGTCAGATAATGGCCTCTCTCGCACTGCGCAAGCTGAAAAGAGGAGGGGGGGAGGAGAAACAGGAGGGAGAGAGCGAGGGAGAAGAGAGAGGGAGGGAGAGTAGAACGATAGAGTAACACGGTGAGAGAGAGAGAGAGAGAGAAAGAGAGAGGAGGGGTTTAAGACGAAGCAGACCGTGAACGTGAAAAAGGGACTATAGAGAAAGGGACGAGAGGAGCAGAGAGACATAATGTGAGAAGGAAAAGAAGAGAGAGAGCGATTGCAGAAGCAGAGGTGGTGGCTGGAGGAAGAGAGATTGAGAGCAAGTGTTTGTGGGGGAGGTGTATGTACGGGTGTGTGCGTGTGTGTGCGTGTCTGCACTTGCGTGTGCGTGTATGCCGCACTGAGACAGAGAGGGAAGCGGGAGACCGAGAAAGGAAGAATAGATTCTCTACCAGCTCGTTTCCATGCGCTTTTCTGTCCAGTCCACCATCCATTGTCTCTGTGTCTGCCCTATAAGGATAGAACCACATACACACACAGTGTAAGTAGACATTTGTCTTTTTAATCAGTTGTCTTTTCTGAAATTTCCCTTGTATTCTTGTTGTAATGGCACAAGTCTGGGGGTTATGTATTCGTGTTTGCGTGTATGTGTATTTATCTGTGTGGAAATGTGTCCAGCTGTCTGCTCTCAGGCGTCCCCCCCCCCGGCCCCCCCATCTCCATGCCGGTCTCCTTTCTGCTTTGTGCTGTCATTCTCTCTGGGCATTGAGTGTGTGTTTGCGTGTATGTGTCTAAGTGTGTGTGTGTGTGTGTGGAGAGACCAATGATATGGCTCTGTGCCAGAGTTTGTCTTTGGCACGTAGTATTTAAAGGGCTCTCTATGTTACACAAACACGTGTGTCAGATAAAACTAGTCAGGCAGCCCATTCAGGTTGGGCGTGTTAATGTTTTTGGCAGCATAACATCATCATAGAGGAAGAACTACACCAAAGGTTTTGTGTGTGTGTATATATGCAGGTGTATTATTTGGGATATGAATGGAAAGCAGTTGCACATTTATGATAGCTACTTACCTTTCTTAATTATCCTCCCGGCTGATGGTGTGTTCTTTTCATTGGTTTACTAAAAAGAGGAAAAACTCTGTTGTAAGAGAAGTGTGGTTTGACTGTTTCAACAGCACCATGCACTCGTGACCAGTAGGGTTTTAGCCTGTGAACTATGCTTTCCGTCTGTCGTGCTTCAAAAAAAAAAAAGAAAAAAAAAAAGTTTACACAAACTCATACACAGACACTGGCAACCTAGTGGTCACATGCCCCTGTGGGACTCTGTGTAGGCTCCAATGGCTGAAAGGAAAAATAAATACATATTGATGAGAGGTGTCCTTTATAGCTGTTAAACAGGTGTAAATATAAGAAATTGTGTAAATATGTACATTTTCATTTACTTTTTAATAGAACTGACATTATTTTGCATGCAGTTGATGGTATTATATTTGATCAAAATGTTTTGACCACCTAAGCTGTTTCACTGAGTGTTTTGAAACTGTCAAATCATAGCGACAAGATGGTCCTTTGTTAAGTAAAATAGCAACAACAAAACATGTATCCTAATGAACAAAATATATTTTATAATCATTCACCCTACTACCACTCAGTTGGTCTGAGTCACAGTCAAATTATAAGCATATAATATTACAGAGGATGTAGTATTTGCTGTTTGGAGCCATTCTGCAGTATTATTTCAAGTATTCTGCAAAAGTCTTACCCTGACCTGCTATTGTGAATAATAGAGAGGGAGGAAAGAGAGAGAGAGAAATTAAGTCAATACTTGTTTATGTAGCTTTAAAATAGCTTTAATTCTTGGAATATTTCTTCCAAAGATTCATTAGGGATATGTGTATGAGGAGATACTCAAAAATTATGCCATATTGCTGCTGTCTGAGAGAACTAAGATGAGATCAACCAGAGTGGACAATGTGTTAATTAGCAATGTCTTAAAATAGGAGAAAATATAAAGCTTGGCCCTCTATGTGGTGTTTCTTATGGTTACTTGAAGTATATTGCGTACTTCAAGTAAGTTTATAATATTAGAGCAAAGTTTTGGTAAATTGAATCATCAAATTACCAATGATTTTCAAAACTATATACACACTAACAATTTTGAGTTTTCTAATGTTTTGATTTTATTTCTTACAGACCATTTCAGTGGTGGGTTCAGTGGATGGCCCCAGTAGAAGTGGCCAGATGGAAATTGACCATGGATGCCTGGAGAAAGGCGTGTTGAACCAGGAGTTGTCCAATGGGCTGAGTCAACATGGAGAAGAAACCAATGATCTTGAAGGTGGAGCTTTGTCAAAGCTTAGCCACCAGCATCAGGAGACATTAACATGTCTTCCCCAGACACAGGGATGGGGGCCTGGGGATCTGAAAGGAGCCTCTACCCCTCAGCAGCAAGAGACAAACTGGAGTGACCAGAGCACAAGTAGTGTGGAGAACAGTGTGGACATGGAGAATGCTAGAACTCTGGTGGCCTTCTCAGCTAGTGCAGGTTCCCTACCCCCTTGCAGTGTTCCTCAACCTTCTCATAACCCTAATACAGAGCTGTATGAGAAATTCAACCAGGAAATGGCTAATCGTGGTAATGGCGATAAGCAAAAAACATGGGGTGGTAATGATCAGCACTGCACTTCAGTTGATCTGAAAACCCTTCAGATCGCTTTAAATCAAGCCCGTCATGGTCAGAAGCCACCAAGTTGTGACTGCGATGGACCTGACTGTCCTGATTACCTTGAGTGGCTGGAGAAAAAGATTAAAATGGCAGGCAATTGCCAGGAAAAGGGTCTTTGCAAGTTATCAGGCACTTCTGAGACAGAGCAACAACACTATCAGTCTCAGCCACAACCTCAACCCAATGGTGCAAACACCTCTTGTGGATCAGAACCACAGTCACTGAACCCTGTTAACCAATCTCCAGTTCCAAAACCTTATGGCCCCCTACCACCCATTCCCTGTTCTCCCAGTGTGCTATCCATCGCTAAGGAGAGGAATGTCAGTCTACAGACAGCTATTGCCATTGAGGCACTGACCCAACTATCTGGCACTGTTGGGCCTGTAGGTGATTCAGCACTGGGAAATTCCAACCATCATGCATCTCCTCAGCCCCCCTCTCAAACGCAAGATGAGCTGCAATTGATTTCTTCGGTACCCAGGTCCCTTTCATCATCATCTGCCTCCACTATACCCCAATCTTTGTCCTCTAGGCATTTCCCTCAACAAAATTCTGCTTTATGGGAACGACACAGGCCTGAGTCACAGGGTCCTGCTCAGCACCCCTCCCAATACCAATCCACAAACTCCCCCTTTTCATCCTCACACCCATCTACCCCTAATCAACCACCTCAACAGTGGCAACAGCGCACTGGAGCAAGCTGTGAGAAAAACTCCCCTACGACTCCATGGATGTTGAATCCTGAAACTCAGGCTTGTTTTCCACACCCATCTCGTAGCAGCAGTGACCCAATGTCTGAACTGAAACAGCTTCTCGGAGACAGCAGTGGAAAGTACACTAGTACTACATTTAAGTTTCCAGCCCCACCTCAGAATCTGAAGGACAACCACCCAATGATGACTCATGTCAAACAAGAGGTCAACAATGGGGAATACCCAGGAGAGATGGGTGCAGCAATGGGCCAGTATAGGATTGCAAGTAGTCAACAGCAGTTTCAAGGCCAACAGATTCCTCAGTCAATTAGGTACTCAACTCAGGCAGCACTGCAACAACACCTTCACCATAAACGTAACCTCTTTTCTGGTCCTCAATCATTTGCTCACCACACACCAATGACATGCCAGACTCTCCGCAAATGGTGGCCACAGTCTACTCCAGAGAGTGCTCTAACCATCAAACAGGAACCCAGGGAACCTAAGAAGAAAAAGAACACCCAGAGTTCTCCTCTCCTTAAGCAGTCTCTCGGTGGACTGCTTGGTTCATTGGGGCCACCTCTTCCTAAACCTAAACAAATCATCATTAAAAAGCATAAGCAAAAGGCCTCCCAGCCTCTCTTTCTCCCACAAAATCAGATCACAGTACAAAAATCCCTATCCCAAAACATGCCACCTCTACCTGTCATGGAGGCTGCAGTTCCTCCGTGTCCACCCCCACAGAACTCCTCTCAGGTGGTAGTGAGCCAAGCAGCTCCAGCCCAATCTCAGGAATCAATTTTGAACAGCAGTCATACCCTTATCTCTGAAAACCTCACCTTAGCTTCCAACCCTCCTGATGTTCCAGTGCCCCCTGCCCAGGATGAACTGACTAGCTCAAACTCCACCACAGCTGAGGATCCTCTGGCCACCACTTCCGCAAGCCAGACAACCACATCTGAGTCTACTCCACCTCTATGTGGCCTCAATTCCCTGGATCCAAAATTTGAAGAGATTCTTCGTCAGTTTGAGGAAGAATTCGGGGACACACCTGCCCCTGTAACGGATGCTCCAGAGCAGGACTTCGCATCTTATATGGAAACAGAATCACACCAAATTTCTAACTCAGGACAATCCAGACCACAGTCACCACCCACAGAAAAAATCAACAACATTTCTGCCCCAACAACCGAGTCTGAACCTAGTCTGAAGCAGGCTGAGGGGGAGAATGAGGAGATGTCCTCCAACCAGCTTTCTGTTATCAAACAAGACACTGCAGAGTGTGAAGTAGATGTCAAGCCCCCAGATGAGCTTTTGGCTCTGGCAACAGAGGCTTATCTGCAGCAGCAACATCACAAAATTCTTGTGGACCCCTTTACTGCAACCTGCTCTCCTCCAAACAAACGGATGAAGATTGAGTCATCAGGAGGTGTAACAGTGCTTTCCACAGCTGGAAATTTCTCCACTGCAGAGGAAAATTTGGATACACCCACAAAAGAGAGTTTTCCTTCATCCCCTTCACTAAAAGGTTTTCTGGAATCCCCCCTACGTTACTTAGATACTCCAACCAAGAGTCTTCTGGACACACCTGTAAAGAATGCTCAAGCAGACTTCCCCCTCTGCGACTGTGTGGGTGAGTATCCTACATCCCAGGTTTCTATGTTTATCTCAACTGTTCCACACCATGGTTTTGTCCTATTTTGTAATGCAGCTGCAACAGTTGTAAGCAAGTCTGTACGTCCTGATTAGCTTCTCAAGTGTTCTTAAAACTAGATTACTACAAGGAGTGTTCAAATCAAACCAAGACTTCTCAGTCCACTGGAGCCATGAACTTCTGAATTTGCCCAAACATGCAGAAATCACTTGGAGTGAGGTCAGGACGGATGTGGCAATAACTGCCAGCCATGCAAGTGGTGTTCATGAATGATTGCGGGTACAGTTCCCAGTGACATCTGTCTCTCCACCACACAATTCAAGAATGAAACATTCTACTTGCTTCCATTTTCAGTTGGTTTTATGCCTTTATCCAGAAGACATATCATCAAAAGTCCTGGTTTGACTTAAACAACTCTCATAGAAAAGACTTCCTTAGTTTAACATGATTCCTAACAAGGAATCAATATGGAATCATTCAGACCCAACACTTCTTGCTTTACTTCCATAAATGTAGTGTAGATTCATGCATGTTTAGAGAATTATAATAGATTTTAAGCAATTCTTTCTCTTTGGCACACTTATCCAGACAGTGCTGGTCCATGTCTGAGAATGCATAATTCTTTAGTGTCCCACTCTCATCTTTCAATGTTCTGGCTGCAGAGCCTCTCTTTGGGGGTAGGCAGCAGGAACAATAGCCCTTACAGAAGGGGTCTATTGTGTCATAGAAGACCAGGGGTAGCCAGACAGTCCTGCGCTCAAGCAGTTTTGTCAAAGGAGCAAACACAGAATCTGACTAGGCCCTTATGGGAGCTGTGGACATAAAAGATTTTTAAAAAACGGTGCTCGTATATCATGTGGTACTGTGTGTTCAGTGGTTAGACATTAAAATAGAGAGATCAGGAAGTAGACTGTATTCATCCTACATGCATTTCACTCATGCTCTCTTCTATGTAGGGTTAAACAGAAGATAGACTGTAGATCTTTTTAAATGTATAAAAATATCTTATTGTGTTTACGCATGCAGACTTTCATAAAAAACTAAATGTGTGAGACCAGCTGTGGCTGAACACTTGTTGACTTATTAGCGTCACCTGCAAGTAAGGTCACCCAGCAACCATTCTACCTAGTAAAACCATCACCACACACACACACACACACACACACAGTGTAGTGCAGAGTGTAATCAGATATGGTATGCTCAAACACACACATCCTGATGTCATATTCCAAGTT
>JAOTQY010000026.1:1236101-1248521 GCA_026413445.1 Dolichallabes microphthalmus | reverse complement strand
TGCGTATGTGTGTGTGCCCTGCGATGGATTGGCACCCTGTCCAGGGTGTACCCTGCCTTGTGCCCTAAGCCTCCTGGATAGAAGGATAAAGTGGTATAGAAAATGAATAAATGAATGAATAAACCAGTGCAGTAGGAAATAAAGGTGTTTTTTCATGACTGTTTATTACCAGTGAAGAGGAAAGAGGTGCATTAGTGGAACGGAGGTTCCCATGGTGTTGAGTGATTAGTTCTCTGGAACAGTAATGATCATTGATTGGACTTTGGGGAACATGATCAGGATTGGTCATTAGGAACAAAGATGTTTAATGATTTTTGGGAACAGTGGTTATTATTGATTGGTCATTGGTTATCAGTAATTGATTGCTGGTGATCAGTGATTAGTTGCTGGGGACAGTCACGGGCAATGATTGGTCGATGATATTTTGATTAATGATATAGTAAACTCACAATTTTTATTAGCAATATCCCCCTTTGCATTATACAACGAACTAGGGCTGTGGCCTATTGATTGACATGCTGCCATAACCAATCAGTGTCATCCTAAATCCAAAAACATGTTTAAAAAAAGATGAGGAAAAATTTTACAGAAGAGCACGGTTGTGAGAAGGTCACATCTACAAAATTTTAAGTCTAAACTAAATAACGTTAATAATTATGTTTAATTGCTTAACAGCTAAACTTCAAATTGTTCATGTGCAAGAGCTGAAACGTTAAGTCTTCTTGTGTCTAAAATGGTGGGCCTCTTGCCTCGCTCCTGGGAAATGGACAGAGTAAAAGTGTTATAGAAACCTGACTCATGCAGAGAGATTAGTCTTTATTAGATTCCTTACAGTAAGTGCATGTAACCCAGCTGATGGAGTTCATGATTCTGGTATGTTGTGTGTTTAAGTGGTTTTGGTCTGGAAATAGATGCTGCGAGAAAAATCTTTGAGATAAGGATGTTGAGCAGACCTGATGCTAGACATTACAACAGGAACTGAAGTTGCTTTTTACCCAACAATGAAATGTTTTCCAAGTGTTCCAACAAGTGGCCAGCTAATAGAATGTGAAGATAATGTTAAAGTAAAGTTTTACATGGCGTCACATGATAAATTTACAAATTAGTCATTTAGAAATGATAATATAACCTAAAGAAACCTTCCCAGAATTCCAGCGTATTCACTTTCATTTGTGCTTTATCTATCTATCCATCCATCCATCCATCCATCCATCCATCCATCTGTTGTTCATGACCATAAGACCGGTGGATGTAGCATTGGTACAGAAATGGGTACAAATTGCTAATCTAAGATCATAAAGAGCACTGATGTATCTTTAAAGTAACAAAGCATCTTTATATCTTCGATATCATGCTTTGATTTGCTTCACTCGATCATTTTATTTCTGATATTATCACGCACAAGAAACTGCTCTCTGATGCACTGATTTTCTCCCGGTTGCTTCTTCTTTTCTCTCCCCAACCAAAACGCCCACGCTGTTTGTTAGTCTGTCCTCAGGGAGACGTTGGGTGGTAGGCATGACGTCCCCCTCCTTTGCAGTGTACGTAGAGATGATTTGTGTGCGTGTGTGTGTGTGTGTGTGTGATGTGTAACCTTTTCCCATCTGTCTCATTTTCTAAAGTCTGTGAGATGAACGAGTGAATCAAGCAGTCCGTATTAATCGACTTGCTCGGTATGTTGTTGTTTTTAACCCTGCTAATCTCCGCTGCTGTTCAGCACAAACGTCTCTCACACTCTGTGAACAACACTCCATGTGGACTAAAATGTGTTGTTTATACAGTGCTGTGAAAAAGTATTTGTATTCAAAAAAGTTTTTTTTTATTTTTTATATTTGTCACATTTAAATGATCATCAAACAAATGTTTACAAACAAATACTTTTTTCATGCCACTGTATGCACTGTATGCACTCTAGAATGATAAAAAGGAAATTACTGCAGTTTTATGAAAGCAGGTTGGATTTGATTTGCAGCCTGTGGAGCTTTAGGGGTGATTAGAGGAGATCAGATCATCCTGAGCGTCAGTTATGTGATGATGCATTCCCTCTAAAAGCGTAATAAAAGCGTGGGAAAGACCTCACATCCGGCCAGTCCGATCTTTTCCTTTTTAACGGATCGATACCCTGCACACTTTCCTGTTCTCATGTACCGCTTTGTGGACAAGCAGGAAGTGCAAGAGTGTGGTAAAGTGTCACACTTAAGCATAAGGGGGCGTGGCTCTGCGTTAATGGCTCTCTGAAAGTCCAGATGTTTGTTGCATCAAATTCACATAGGGGGTGTGGCCTAAAGTTTAAACAAGAAAATTTGTTTGGTTTTATCAAATAAATTGTACTTCGATATCAGGAAGTATAACTGTATAGTTATTACTGAGGTGCATGATTGTCTTGGGGGATGAAGGGATGGGGGATAACTTCAATTGTTTGTTAGCAGCATTAGCCTTATAGCTCTAACGTAAAGCTCTTTTCAGACACCAGAACATCAGAGCAAGAGCAAACAGTTTACGATATAAGTTTAGGATTCTAATTGATCAGAAGATTCAGTGGTTTTGCGGAACAGCAGTGCTGAAGGTAGCAGGTTTATATTAATACGATGGTTCATATACATTATTTTTTCTATAAAAATAGCTCATGCACAGGCACAGCGGACCCGGTATTAAACCAAAACATGTTATGATTTATATAGTGTTTATGGAAGGAGTCTCCAGTTTCAGAGCTTTGTAACAGTTTTCAGGATGGAGGAGTTTACACTACTCATGTTATTGTTTTTTGTAACTGTTGTTGTTGGTACATTAACTTCAAGTGCTTATAGCGGATTTACGTTGTAATCTGTTGCCGACACGAGTGCAGTGAGAGAACCTGCCGGGCGACTGCAGACTGGCTCCAGTCGTTAAGGTTCTCCCCAGAGACAGGCGAGTGCATGGAGCAGCTGAGCCCTCTCTGCAACAAAGACCATCATCGTCATCATCATCATCACAGATTTGCAGTCGATAATCACAATCCGAGAAATGATAACATTTAATATGAAATTGCAGCTAGAGGTTTTGGTGTTCTGCATTAGATTTCACTTTGGCGACTCAAAGTCAGGTCAGCACTCACGTAGTAAATGGACATAAGCTGCTGGAACACTGAAGTCATCACTGGGCCTGTGAGTTTTATTGATTTATATATAAAATGTGTCCTTTTGTGCTTTCTTTATTGGCATAGTTTTATGACTATAGATTAGGATAAAAAGATGAAACATTATATCTGGAAGATCAAATGTTTTTGTTATAGGATATAATAAAATTAAGTTAAGCTATAAGTTATGCATTAATTTTTATATATATAAGCTATTTAATTTATTAATTTCATTTAACATTTGAGAAAGTTAGTGAAGATATCCTGGATATAAGTTGCATTGATAATGACTCCTGAGTAACAGAAATCTGCAGAATAATTTATGTTTTTTTAAATTAATGAATCCATTGGTTATTTACTTAGTTATTTATTTTGAATAGCTGAATAATCTAATGATTATTATTTTATTACGGTTAATCTATTTTTGTCTAATTTTCTGGTTGGATGATTAATCCTTTTATTAACTGCCAGTAAATAATTACCATAACCTTAATGTTTAATCTTTTAACCTTTTTTAAAGCAATTTTGCATAAAAAATATTTAACAAAAATAATAATAATAATAATAATAATAATAAACTCTTGTTAAGAATGAAAAAACTCCAGAGGCCATGTGGAGCACAAAAAAAACTGATTTTATTAATGAAAAAACAAAACAGAGTTTTCCTGTTAAAGCGTAACTAAAGGAAACGTCATACTAAAGGCACATCAAAAAGAGACACGAGTGAAAACACAAGGCTTGGCATGAACGCGACTGTGAGTTGAAGACTGGCGGCCAGTAGAGTGTGTGTGTGTGTGTGTGTGTTGGCTGAGATCGTTAGTGTTAGACAAGTTTGGGTGTGTGGGTGAAAAGTCTTATCTCTTCTCCACAGGATTGCCTGTAAACGTGTGTGTGTGTGTATGTGTCAAATATATCGAAATTTTCCTTAATCCATGTCACATTTTGATTTCTCTTTACAAATTGTTTTCAGGTTAAATCAATACCCATACTACGTTAGTAAATTCAATAATTAATCCTGTTTTTAAATCATTAATATACTATTTACAGATTGATATTAAGGATCAACCGAAGACAATTCCTGGGGGAAATGTGAAGCACAGATATAAACACCTGGTGTTGTCCTGTTGAAAGACACTAACCAGCGTTAGCATGATGTGATAAAGCGGAGGACGTCCTGTTATCACCATGAACTTGATTATTTCACTCTATGCTCTTCTAGAACAACACGAGGTGCAGGATGCAGAGATTACACGTCCCTGTTAATGAGCTGTCGCTATAGAAACGATAATGTATTAATATAAACCCACGCTACCGTGCGAGCCGCTGTAACAGAAAGTTAATAAACTGGGCCTGTGTCCTGACCCCAGTCCTGTGGTTCTGCTCACCGTGGAGCCGTCGGTGCCTGTAGAGTGGAATTACACTACAGATCAGGTTTCACTCATCACCACCCATCTCTTCTTCTCTTTCTCTAGCTGTGTGCTCCGGTCCCGCCCTGCGTCTTTCTCTCTTTCTTTGTCTCTCTCTCTCTCTCTCTCTCTGTAAGAGAAGATCAGCCGGTCTCCCACTCCTAAAAGCATGTCGGTGCAGCACAGCCCGGTGGACGGAGAGTGCGTGGTGATGGACGCGGTACAGTCGCCGCCGGAGCAGGTCACGCCAACCAGCAGCTCAAAGACTCGCATCTCCAGCCTTCTGAAGAGCCCCGTGAGTGTGTGTGTGTGTGTGTGTATGTGTGTGTGTGTGTGTGTGAAAGAGGCTGTACAAAAAGTACACTTACATGCACACAGTCTTGAATGCTATCCTAATTTTACTCCTTACACCCTACTGACCCACTCCCATCTCTCTCTCTCTCTCTCTCTCTCTCTCTCTCGCTCTCCGTCCCCCTCATTAGATTCCCAACGATATGATTAGCTCTACAGCTCTATAGCCATAATCTGTCCTGAATCACCTCTCGCAGCTGCACACACACACACTCACACACACACACACACACACAGTGCATTAGGGAGAAATTGAGACCAGGAATGCATTAGTAAGTGCAACAGATAGAGAGAGAGAGTGATGGAGAGCAACAGAGGGAGAGAGAGAGAGACAGAAAGAGCTTAGGAAGGTGCATTAGAGCTGTAAGAGAGAGAGAGAGAGAGAGAGAGAGAGAGAGAGAGGGTATATGGATGGTGAGATAGTGACAGATAGAGGGTGTCAAAGATGGATACAAAGGGAAACTGAAGCAAACTGTGTGTGTGTGTGTGTGTGTGTGAGTGAGAGAGAGAGAGAGAGAGAGAGAGAGAGACAGTAAACACTTAGAGAGATGATGCTATAAAGGTTCTCCTGTGAGATCCTTCCCAGGACCCAGAGACCCGGCGTTAAGCCGCCTCAGTGTGTGCTTTTACGACTGTAACCGATCCTAATGCATAAAGTGGGATTTGTGGTAAAAAGAGGTTTTTAATATCTGGAACATCATAGACACTATGGACACATTCATACACACTTGCACTATATATTTATATTTTCATTCTGGACCATCGCACACGACATTTTAATAAGACATTTTAATAAGTCACTTTTATACATATTTGCACACCCATAGTCACTTCAAAATTTTTACAAATTTCAATTTTTTTCTTCTATATTTCTATATTTTGTAATCTATTTATCATGCCCTTATTTGTACAGTATATTTTACTAGTTAAATTTATTTTCTTTCGTATTTCTTTTTATCCATATTTCTATCTTATGTTTAAGCTTAAACTTTTTAAGGTCACTGGCGGTCGTCTAAGCATTTCCCTGCATACCGTACTGTGTATGACTGTGTATGTGACAAATAAAATTTTCATTTGATCTTACGGTTCTCCCAACAGGAACCCTAACACTGGATAAGCGTTTTAGTAAAGTTAGAACATTAAAGTTTCATGACGTCAATAACGATTGCGTTTCTCATGAACCAATAGAATTGTGGAGCTTCATGCTGATCCATGGCTTTTTACATATCAGGGTTTAGAATTCCGACGGACACAACAGCTTCCCACACACGTGTACCGCATCTTACACAGGTCTTAGTGATGTAATGTTTTATCTCTGCTTCATTTTCTTAGCGCCTACATTACTCTACTGTAATACGAGTCCAAACTACATCATGTCCACTTACACAGAACACGTCTCAGATGATAAGCGAGTTTTATGTACCACTTTGGCTACTTTCTGATAAATTGCTGTTGTTCGGTATTTTTTGGAATACTTATTCTTATACACACACAGACACACACAACGTTTGCTACCATAATGTTCCCAAGTGGTCCAGGGGTAAACACACCGTTATCTCGCTGCAGCAGCTGAAGTTTGACTCCATCAGTTTATTATTAATATTGTTTTGAAGACATTTTTGCAGCGTTGTGTTAGGGCCATTCGTTATCCCATCATGTAGTCAACGTTGTTCTGATTTTCAAAACCCACTCAATACCAACACTTTCCCAACGTCACCACAATGTTCTGTCAGCCAAAGATTCCTCACCGATATTAATGCTATATGAGCTTCGTGCCGTCACTTGTACTTTAAAAGGCGTAAATATTTTAAAGACTGCTAATCAGACTCAATCTCACTTATTAATGTACTATTCAAGTGCAGTGGGTATGTCAGATCTGCTCTATATAAGATATCTGCAGTCTGATCTACTCTGCGAAGCTTATCTGGGGTCTAATGTACTCTATAGAATATACCACATCTGGGTTCTGATCGATGCTACATAAGATATCTGTGGTCTGATCTATTCTACATGAGACATCAATAGATAGTCTGATCTATTCTATAAAAGATATCTGCAACCTGATGTACTCTGTGTAAGATATCTGTGGTCTGATATAGTCACTATAAAATATGTGTTCTAATCTAATCTAATCTACATAAGATATGTGTGGTCTGATCTATTAAATATATAAGATATCTGTCTTCTGTTCTATTCTATTGTATATAATATATCTTTTTTCTAACCTAATCTTTAAAAGATATCTGTGGTCCGATCTACTCTATATAATATATCTATATATAGAGTTCTTGCTTCCTCATTTCTTTTCATGTGTTCTGATCTATATAAGATACCTGCAGTCCAATCTTTTCTATATAAGACATCCGTATTCTGATTAACTCTATATAAGATATCTGTGGTCTGAGCTATTCTATATAATATATCATTGGGTTAGCTGTGAACTGTTTACTGTTGTGTAAACCTCTGGAGACGTGTCTCACACATCAAACGTATAAAAATGTCGGACTTCACTTCCCGTAATCTGGGCCGTCCCCTTTTACACAGATCTCATCTCGCCCCAGTGACTGCCACCGCTCCCGGCGTAGAGGCACAACAACATCAACAACCTCAAGTCTGTATCTGTGCCGTTTACACTGAATGCCAAGACGCAATGATGGTGCAATATTCCCACCTTGGACAAGCTGTGTGAAAGAGAGAGATATGGAGAGAGAGTCAGATAGTGAGAGACAGAGAGGGAGAGAGAGAGAGAGAGAGAGACAGATAGTGTGTGTGTGTGTGTGTGTGAGAGAGAGTGGGAGGGAAATCAGTTATACTATCAGCATGTTGGCGTAGCTGTCACTAGAGTGAAGAGAGAGAGAGAGAAGGAGAGAACTTTTATATGCAGGAATTACTGCAGGCTCTACTGAGAGGTACTCCATGTGTGTGTGCGTGGGTGTGTGTGTCTTTGAATATGTGTAGATAGATGAGGGAGAGCGTCAACTTGTTTGTGTTGTGCTTGTTGAGTATATGTGTGTGTGTGTGTGCTTTGCTAAAATAGTGGGTGTCATTTTTTTCTTTCTTTCTTTAGTGTATTTGCATTTGTTTTTATACACGTGTGTGTGTGTGTGTGTGTGTGTGTGTGTGCAGTCGTTTCGTGAGGAGTTGGACATGCTGATTCAGGAGCAGATGAAGAAAGGCGGGAGCTCATCCAGTCTGTGGGCTCTCAGGCAGATCGCTGACTTCATGGCCTCTCATGGCTCTCCTGCTGCACTGCCTTCCTGTGAGCAAAAGATGCACATACACACACACAGACACACACACACACACACACTCACATAGACACACACACTCACATAGACACACACACAGACACACACACCGTGCACCGTATATGTAGTGATTGTACTGTATATACTGTATGAGTGTAAAAGTAAAGCCACAATGGCTCCGAGGCCATCTAGTGGCTGGTTGCAGTACTGGAAGAGTGACTCTTTGTTAGTAGGAAGTTATGTACATGCAAATGTTTTTGTTGGGAATAGTATTTTTTTTTTTTGTTTGTTTAATACAACTTTATTTGTCCTTAATAAATTTTCTCTCTCTTGTTTTCCTCATTATAAATGTCTTTAGATGAGTTATTGGATAATAAATGAAAGGGCCTGGTTGATTAAGTGATTGACAGTAGACACACACACACACACACACACACACACACTTTCCCATATGTTGCTGAAGCTACAGTTCTGTAGTGACGCCCTCTCAGTGGGAAGTTATTTGCCATTTTTGTGGAATCTTCTGGAACATTCTAAAGTCTGAGCTAGCTTGTTTTGATACGATGACTAACAAACCAATGTGAGTGACGGAGTGACCACCTTCTGGTCCTGATCTCCCTCATCTTCCTGTCCGTTTAAATCCTCTTTTACAAAATACTTTCTTCCTCATCCACTTTCTCCATTTTATAATAAACTTATAACAGTGTATTCAACTGAATTTCCAAATTCCCATTGGTCCGTCCCTAAAGGAGAGGCATTAGCATTAGCTAGTTTCGACACTGGGCGTATTATAGAGGTCAGAATGAGATGAAAATCCTAAAGAGATGCAGTTTTTCTCCTCAGAAACTGTAGTGTTTGGTGTAAAAGATGACGCAGGCGCTTCCATCAGAATATTTGTAGGCGATAAGTGCTAGTTTACATTAGCATTGAACACTGCGGATTACCATAAAAGAGTAGTGACTGACTGAGCTACAGTTTTCCTGTCAGCAACAGTCGTAACTCGGTGTGCAGAAATCCTCTCCTGAGGAGTTAAATCAGTAAACCTGTGAGGAACTCGATTATGACTGCAGTGCTGAACGCCGTGTACACGCTACTGTAACGCTACTGTAACGCTACTGTAACGCTCGCAGCTAACCGTTAGCATAAGCTGTTTACTCGCATTCACACAACACCTTTCTCATTAACTTCACTCTCTCTCTTAATATCTTTATCTTATTCTTTTTTCTCTTATTCTTTTCTTAATCATTATCTCTCTCTTTATCTCTCTCTTGTTTTCTCTTTATCGCTCTCTCTCTCTCTTTCTCTTTCTCTCTCTTGTTTTCTCTTTATCGCTCTCTCTCTCTCTCATTTTCTGTTTATCTCTCTCTCTTATTTTCTCTCTCTCTCTCTTATTTTCTCTTTATCGCTCTCTCTCTCTCTCTCTCTTGTTTTCTTTTTATCACTCTCTCTCTCTTGTTTTCTCTTTATCACTCTCTCTTTATTTTCTCATTATTACTCTCTCTATTTTCTCATTCTCTCTCTCTTGTTTTCTCTTTATCGCTCTCTCTCTCTTTCTCTCTCTCTCTCTCTTATTTTCTCTTTATCACTCTCTCTCTCTTGTTTTCTCTTTATCACTCTCTCTCTCTTATTTTCTCTTTATCGCTCTCTCTTGTTTTCTGTTTATCACTCTCTCTCTCTCTCTCTCTCTTATTTTCTCTTTATCGCTCTCTCTCTTGTTTTCTCTTTATCACTCTCTCTTTATTTTCTCATTATTACTCTCTCTATTTTCTCATTCTCTCTCTCTTTCTCGTTTTCTCTTTATCACTCTCTCTCTCCTTGCTTCTTCATTTCTTTTCATGTCTTTTGTTCTCTCGTTTCTTTCGCCTTGTTTCTCTGTACTATACCGTATCTAATCTAATTTTGCTGTCTTCTCTCTCTATTCTAATTTTATCTCTTTATTCCTCTTTGTATTTATCTTCCCCTCCCCCTTTCTCTTTCTCTCTCTCTCTTTCTGTCTGCAATTTTTATATTTCTCTGATTATCCCCCTCTCCCCTCTGTAATCCATTTCTCTCTCTCTTCTCTCACTTTTCTTTTAAACTTTTTTTTTTTTTACACATTCTCTCTCTTTCTTTCTCTCTCTCTCTTTCTCTCCAGCTATGACCATGGTAACGCCCATTAATGACCTGCATGGCTGGGATGGGGTTGCCATGGTGAAGGGGGAGCGGCTGATGCGCTGTAAGTTGGCGAGTGTTCACCGCCTGTTCGATCTGTACGGCTGGACTCAGCTCACTACGACCCGGCTCACGGTGCGCCCTACACTTACACACTACACCTACACATTTGTAGGTGTAGTGTGCACACTATACCCTAAAGCCTACACACTTACACACTATACCCTATGTCCTATAACCTGCACCCCATACACTTAAACTCTACACATTTACTCACTATACCTGACACCCTACTGTACATATTAGACTCTACACACTTACACTATACCTCACACCCTACATACTACACTCTACACACTTACACATCATACCTCACACCCTACACACTATACCCTGCTCACTGCGCACTACACACTGCATCCTACATATACCATAATCAATATATCATGCTGAGTCCTATATCCTGCTCAGTACACACTACACTATAAATCCCACTCCTTACACCCTATTCTTTAACCCATAGCACCCTACACACCACACTACACACTACACCCTACAGTACATACTTCCCAAGACACTATTCCTTACACACTAGACAGTCACCACAGCCTAGCTCACAGTCCTCCCTTCACACTGCACCCTGAGCCCCGTATACAGGATGGATATATTCACTGACCTTTACTGACATCATGTGACCGAACAGTCATGTACTCAGCTATAGGAAACGCTTCTCTAAAATGTCTAAAAAAAAAAAAAAAACACCACCATGTCTAAAACGTCTCTCGCTGTCTCTCTGTTGTCTGTAGATGCGCATCAGTAAAGAGCAGGAGCACTTCCTGGTTCTACCTGACGGCCTGACCTACGGCGAGGCCACTTCCTCTAACCTGGTGAGAGTCTTTATTGTATACAGGATGGACGTCATGACGGTCACTGAGTAGATATGAATCAAAAAATGATTCGATATTTATTTACTCCGGGGTTTTAATTTTACTCGGCTGTTCTATTTTTAGTCTTTTATTGTGCAGTGAGATTAATTTCAGCTGGTCTGAGTTATAGGTTCAGGATAATTGGAGACGTGGGGGATAAAATATGCATGAGCTCATTTATAAGACATTGTCTCCTGTACACTGTAGTCTGGCTGTAATAGCTTCCAAAATTAAACTCGCCCTACACCAGAGTAGCTATATTTGGATCAATGAATGATGATGTGTGTGTGTGTGTGTGTGTGTGTGTAGGTGAAGGTGAATATCCTGGGTGATGTGATTGATCAGGGCAGCACTACATTAGGAGTGGACGTTCCTGCCTTCAGCCTTCACTCAGCCATTTACTCCGCCCGACCCGACGTCCGCTGCCTACTACACCTCCACACCCCGGCTACAGCTGCTGTACGACACACACACACACACACACACACACACATACATAAAAATAAAATTAGACTAATTTATACAAACTAATGCAAAAACACACAGACAAATGAAAAGTTTTGATCAATGACACAAGTTTCGATCACAACTGACAATCAATATTCAAGAAGCAATATTCATTAAAATCAATATATAAAAAATTCTATAAATTTTTATTATCATAAAGCACTATCTAGCAAATTCTCAGGAAACTCTCACTATCTAGCGATCTTTAGCAGACTAGGCCTATGTCAGTCATAAACTTACTCAGGTTTTAATTTCCCTGAGCAAGTGATAGCGTTTATTTGATAGGTTTTAATTTGTGCTTTTAATCAAAAGTTGAACTGTCCTGCAATTCCTGTCTTCATAAGTCAGCCGGCTTAACCTGAGCGTGAGAAGAACTCTCAATGGCTTGAACCTAAACCATTCACTAACTACTTGTTTTCCATTTCTTCCCATCTGCATGTGGACTACTAATAAATATATGTAAACTATATTGCCACCTGCTGTATATGAGCGTATCATTACGTCATGAAGAATACTGGACATTACGCCATTAGCTACCTGTAACTCTTGGCCGCGTCTCTAAGCAGATTGAACTAGAATGGTAGAGTGCTAAAAATTATTTTAGAAAATAATGATGCGTTATTGTTATTATTGTCTTTTTAACTTCAGCCTCGTCTGTTGAACGCTATGCCGAGTATCATCTTGCCCGTTTGCTTCTTCTTCCTTTATTTTTTTTT
>JAOTQY010000026.1:976829-988275 GCA_026413445.1 Dolichallabes microphthalmus | reverse complement strand
TCCCCCCCACCCCCCCCCCAATGCATGTGTGCTTCTACTGTACCAGCTACATCACACACTGCCATTAATCCTCTTTACAGCACAATAAAAGCATTTCTTTCCTTCAATTATTTTCAGGGTCTTTCATTATTTTCATTTACTCCACATGCTGTACCTGTCAGATTAGCCAACACAAATAGTGTGAATATTAGTTTTTTAGGTAACTCAGATATAAATAAAGATTTGTTAAAATTAAAGTGAACATTTGGTATATTTTGCCTTGTAGCCATGACGTCTTTATTTTGTACATGTTCTTTTATGTGTACAATCTGATTTGGATTTTTAAAAAATTATTATTATTATTTAACTATAGGTCTATATGAACTTTCTTGAGTATGAAATATGCCTTTATTCTTATTTATGTTTGTTAAATGCATGCAAATATAGTTTTATAGTTTTACTAACACTGCAGCCAAAATATGTGTGGTGTTTTGCTGCCATCTTGTGGCAACACTAATAATAATAATAATAATAATAATAATTCAAGATTCAAATAACTTTATTAATCCAAGAGGGAAATTGCTTATGCTTAATAATAATAATAATAAATAGATCATGATGATGTGTACAGATTACACACCATATACAGTGGAAGTGTTTGAAACAGACTCTGTATGACTTTTAAAAAGATTCCTGGTGTAAGAGAACACTGATTATTCAATCATTTAATTTTCAATATCTGTGGAGCAGCCAGGTGATCTTCATGTGTGGTGTGTTTTTGTTAGATTTTTATGATATTCATGTGGTGAAGCTGCACAAATATGAGAATTATGCTGACAGACGAGTCCTAATTAAAAGCAAAAACAACAAAGTGGTGAAAGGGTGCAACTTAATGAACAAACGAGTTTTCTGTGTTTAACATTAAAATTATGAGAACAGATACTACAACTGATCTTAGACAATAAAGAGAAACTCCAAATAAATGGCTTAAAATAAATATATTCTATATTATTATTATTATTATTATTATTTACAATGAACAGATTATAAAACGCATATTTTAATTATGACAAGTTTACCTTTAATTAATGTTGTGCTCTTACTCTATTTCTACTTCCTTTCTATCACACTTTGTTTCTGGTCAAGGTATTATTTTTCAGACTATTTTGTATAAACTGTACTCTACTGTATGTAAAATTCCCAGAAGATCAGAATTTGCTGAAATATTCAAACCTTTTCTTGATCAAAGTCTCAGAGATCACATTTTTTCTTCACTTTTGATGAAGCCGTATCTGCATGATATTTTTTTTGCATTGTGCTGCTAATTAGATAACTGTGTTCCTGTACATGTGCACATATACAGTATTCCTGTCTCAGCAGCTGAATTGGTTATTGCATTTCGCTGTGGCAGTGGCGGCTCAGTGGTAGAGGCTGCTTATCCACCACGCGCCAAATGGGAGAGTGCACGAAAGGAAAGGCATCTGGTGTTAAACCTGTGTTTTAGGGTCCACTTCGTCATATTGATCAAAGGCTAAGAGGAACCCCTGGTCTAACTGTAAACCTGTACATTGTTCATGTGATCAGTCTGGAGTGAATTGACCGGTTAGGAATCTCCAAGAGCAGCTCTCACTCCTATTATTGCCTCGTTTTTGAGGAGGATGTGGCGTGATCGATGGGGTACCAGTGTGTCTCCTGGTTTGGAAAACAGCTTTACATTAAAAAAAAAAAAAAAAAAAAAAAAGGAGACATGTCTCCTCCTAAAGAACCAATACATGAACATGTACGCTATATGAATAACATGAATACTCAACAGTAGACACTGAGAGATACAGATGCCACAGCTCCTCCAGTAGAGGGGTCACAGCTTGTGTCAATGCTTGGCCTTGGTTCACTTCTGCTGCCATTTTATTAATTCAATCTCAGCACAATTTTGCAACCATAAGTGGTGGAGACCATTACGCCCATTATGACCACCGTGGTTGCATGTCCTCGTGTTTCCAGCAGAGGGACAAAGAAAAAAAACAACAACAACAACAACATTGATTTGTACAGAATCCCACTGTACCCTTCAACCATGCCCAAATAAATGGACAGGACTGTCTGTCTGCGCCTGGAGGACATCCATAAACCAGTGACTTTAGGGGCAGTTCTGGCTCAGGAATGAACCCCATGTGTTGCTGATCATTGTGTCCCCTCGTGATTAACACACATTTACATCAGTGTGAACACATCAATCACACGCTAAAGCCGCACTGAGATCCAGCTGCAGGATCTGAGCTATCGGTATTCAGAGTGGCTTAAAAAGAATTTAGTGCTTACTAATTATTATTTTTCGCATAGATGTGCGTGGAAAAGTTCACTTCTGCCTTTCAGGCCTCAAACGCATCGTTCATTCTGAGTCAAAAGTGACTTTCATTTCTGTTTTTTTGACCCCAGCTCTGTGCTTTATGCTCACTAAGTGAAAAAAAAAAAGCTTTCCTAAATGTACTTTACATTCCACTTATGAATGAAATGGCATTTGTCTACATAAGCAGGTTCTCGGTCCGAAAACTTTAAACACACACGATAACACAAGCACCAGAACTGTTCACCCACAGACCCAGTTAAAACAGGATTACGTTCATCATCTGATTACGTACAAGTAGCCAGTCATATACAGTACAGGCTTCCCAAACTACAAATAATAGTGTCTCCTAAATCAGGAGTGTAGCAGAACTGAACGTTTCATTTGAAACAGCTTTATGGTTTGAAATAAAGAAAATATGAAGCCACTCACTTGGACAATGTTTTACAATGCATGACTGCTCTCAGGAACAGAGTTGTTTTATCTTTATGATTTAAATATCCATTTCCAATACATTGAATTAGTCATTCATTCATTCACCTATACTGCTTTATCCTGTATGCAGGGTCACAACCACACGCTAAGGCCACCATTCAGAAGTCTATCATCAGGGCATGAGGCTGGGTGCATCCTGGATAGGAGGACGATACACTGCAGGGCACACACACACACTCACACACACACTATGGGCAATTTGGGAACACAAATTAGATTAATCTTCATGTCTTTGGACTTGGGTAGACACCAGAGGACCCTGAGGAAACCCACCAAGCACGGGGAGAACATGCACACACACACACACACACAAATCAAACGTGCGACTCAGGATGGGTGAGGCCACAGTGCTAACCACTACTGTATGCCACCGTACCACCTAGTTATTACTAGAAGTGTAATATTTCTGTGTTATTACTCAGTCTGCTATTTGCCTTGATCTAATGCAGGTTTCGGTATAGAGTGACATTCCTACAGCACGTCATGGTCCTTTTATTAAACAGTTGCTTGAGCTGTTAGCTCAAAGGTTTATATGAACCGCAAGCCTATGTCTTCTCTGTTCTATTCTTCTTCTTCTTGTTTAAAGTCAGTTAATTAATTTTATTAGCATAGTGCTTTTAACAAGCAAAACTGCCACAAAGCAACTTTACAAAATGAAATGCTGGATATCAATGATCATTTTTGTATGTTTTTAAAATTAATGATCTTTATTTTAAAGCTTTATCAATTTATTCCTTGACGCAAAATTCCTCAGCTGCACTGCATAACGCATACACAGTGTATAATGAGTAGTGTTACTAATGATCAAAGAACCAAATGGAAGATACACATTGTAGATTATTCCAGGGTGAGTCTCCGGTCAGGCAGCTCATCCCAGGGTACTGTATGATAATTAGGGTTCTCATAATGAACCTCTGGGACAATGATCAAATAATCTCAGTATGTATATGTACTGTAAGGATGTTACTGTGTGTGTGTGTGTGTGTGTGTGTGTGTGTGAGTGTGTTGGTTTTGGGGGTATTAGAGGAACAAACATACATGCAAAAATATAAATGTATATACTTTTTTCTATGATATTATTTTCTAAACTTGTATGATATTTATGATGTCACCAAATCTCCTCTCACCTCTCTGCCACAGTTTATAAATCTCCTGCGCCATGTTCGAGTTTTTCTGCCTTTTGTTTTCTTTGACCACTTAATATGCGCGCTCTTAACATCAAATCACTTTAATGTTGTGTGCATCAAAATTGCAGTGTCACTCTGACTTGCATATTATTTCTAAATATTGCAAACCTCATTGGAAACCCCCTTATGACCAGGTAACATTTCCTGATTGGAAACTACCTTTTTAAAAATGAACTTTTGTTAATATTTTTCACTTTCCTTCTTTCTTTTCTTGAAAAACATCTCACAACAAACATCACACTCCTACTTGGATGGGCTGCAAATGTCAGGAACCACACCAGGGTCCACGGCTCTCAAACCAGAACTGTCCGGTTTAGGTGAACCCGTATCTTCTGCAGCCTTAGGGTTCTGCTCGTGTTGGTTTGGGGTTCGAATCTCGTCCCAGGCCTGTGTGGAGTTTGTATGTTTTCCCTGTGATTTTTGGGATTCCTCCAGGTAATCTGGTTAAAGCAGGTACAGTAGGTACAAAAGTGGTGGATCAGGTGGATGAAGCTTTGGGTTGCTGACCGGAGGGTTGGTGCCACTGTTGCATTTTGGGTAAGATCCGTAAACCTACGCCCCATACACATGCAGTGCTGGTCCCAGGCTAGGCAAGTTAGGAAATGGGAAGGTTGCGATAAGATGAGCATCCGCTGTAAAAGCTGCACCAGATTTTATGGATCAGATGATCCAAAGGGGTGACGCCTAGAGGAAAAAAAGAAGAAAATGTCCAAGGAAACATTGTATGTGTGTGTCTGTGTCTGTGTGTGTGGGGGGTTCTTTTTGTTCACACCATTCTGTTTGTTTTTCTTGGTTTTCTTGCATGCACCGCCCACCTGACAAAAACGCTGTCAAATATTATGTTGCAATGTCATTTTGTATCTTTATTATGATCAAATCTTATATTCATTTTATAACAAGCCCTAGTCACGTGACTATGTGAGATTTATTTTGCAGAGGTTTGTCATGTACAGTAATACAAATAGTTTAAACTAAACAAATATTTTAAATACATTTTTATAATCATCATTTTAGCATCTGTATATATGAACTATGGAAAGATTTTCGTAATTATGAAAAACAAAATAAAAGGGATTTTATTATAATTATTTTACTTTATTATACTGTACAATAAGCAGTAGAAAAAATATGTACTGCTCAAAAAAAAAAAAAGGGAACACTTAGTACAGTACCAGTTTGACTTGAACGCCTCTCATATGTGTATGCATGGTTCAAGTCAAACCGGGACTAAGTGTTCCCTTTTTTATGTTGCATCTAAAAAAAAAATTTCTAAAATCATACAGAGATCAGATCAAAATAAATGCTTAAATATAATTTAATATACTTAATGTATTTTTTTAACATCTGATCATAATGAAGATATTAAATTATATTGTAATATTAAATTCAAATGTGATTTTGTTGATTGGGGGAGGGGGGGTCCGGAAGGGATGGGGCAAAAGTAATTTTCATTCACTTTGAAAGAAAGACATGTTTGCAGGCTTTTATTTTGACCGGAGTCACGTGCGTTTTCTTTGATCTTTTCTGATTTCGCCAGAATTGCACATGACTAATCACGTGATTTCTGCAAAGCAGGGGCTGGTGTGTATAAAAGTGGTACAAGCAGCGCGCGCCCACACCGCGCGCAGACAGAGTGTACCTGGTCCAGGTAAGAGGTCGAGTCTTTCCTTAACATCAGGTCATCAGGTCGCGGCTCCTTCACGGGGGTTTATAGGGTCGGAGATTTAAACGTAGTGCTTTTTAAAGCACTGCACGTGGACGGGGTGGCGGATGTAGTGTAACGTGTGTCTGGGTTTAATCAGATCCGTGGCAGATTGTTGTTGTTGATGTTTATTCCTTGTTTACCGACCAGGTCAGTCGTCTTGGGCAGTTTAATCAGGTTTAATCAGGTTAAGGTGTAGCAGTGCTGCTGTGGTCACGTGATCTCACTGCATTAACTGCTTGTAACCGTAACTTTGGGCGCCGCGGTTTAACAAACAAACAAACAAAACAAACAGGCTTCACATGTCACTTTATTACTTTATCAGAAGAAAAACCTCGAATATATATTTGTAATAAATATCAGAGTCGAACAGATACATCAGTGTTTTTGTAGGTTTTAATCGTTTTCCTACAGCGGAGGAGTTTTCCGTCAGCGAGACCGTCACAGCAGCGGTGATGTCATGAAACAGGGTTGCCAGATTTACAGAAGATACCCCACTTTGTAAATTACAGCAAGTGTATTTAAGCCTGACTTCAAGCCCCCCATATCTCCCCCCCTCATTCCCTTGATTGCTGAGGCTTTTCCTGATTTGGATTATTATGTAACCTTTATAGTGCTAAACTTGCGTTTTATTGATTTAATTAGATAAAAATTTATCCAATCTAATTATTGTAATCAGCCACAGTCTGTGATTAATCATGATTATTTGCTGTTTTAAATACTCAACTTTACTTTCATTATTATGTGCAAAGTTTGAATAAAGAGATGTCCAACTGGTTAGAGGAAACAGATTATGCAGTTTTATCCTATCTAAAATGTTAACGTTTAATAAAAGTTCAATTAAAATCTCTCGAATGGGACCGGTGCTGCATCCAGTGGCTGGGTAGCGTGGGGTGTGGCCATGCGGTGGGACTTGAACCTGGATCCTCAGGTCTGAAAAACAACTTGGAGCCTCGGCCGCCAGAGTCAAAATGATCACGTCTTGCATTTAATGTATTGTAAAAATGGTTCCCCGTGAAGGAAGCTCGAGCACACAACTTTGTTTTTATCTAAACTTCCATCTAGAAGCTTTTTCTAAAGAAATTTGCCGTTCAGCACCTGGTGATGTTTCCGGTCATCTTATCTGCGTTAAACATCCAGATTAATCACATGCGTTAATAATACACACTAGTGCTGTTGTCAATAAAAATGAACCAGAACACCACACGGTACAAGGACTAACTTTGCATTTTAAAATATGGACAATACCACTGATGCGGTCACGCGCACGACTCCACGTATCGCCTGGACCGCTGCTCTCGTACCTACACGCCATGTCTTTCCCTCTAATAGCATTTTGCACATTCCATTAATTTATACATTTTACATTATTTCGTTTCTATTTTTACATAGAATTGGATTTTAAAAGTGGTTGTGAGCCCGAGTTACGTGAACAAATTTCTTGTGGTTGGGGAATAATCGGGGTGGAGAGATGGAGTCTTGAACATTCCTTTCTGGAAGACAAGAATATTAAACGTTTCATATTTGCGGGTGTGTGTTCCCCCACCCTGATCAGTTTAGATTGTGTAATGTGTCACATGAGGGTTTAAAAGCCACAATACTTGGAAGTTCAGCAGTTTGCATTTTCCTCTGGCACACGTCCCGGGGTGTCAAAGTGCCAGGTTATGACCTTAATTTGGTTCGTTCTTGGCTTCAGAATGATCAGATATCAAGCCTTATTTATATTTTTTAACCCTATTTCAACCAATAGTTATCAAGGTAACTATACACTTGCCCTAAGTGCCTTAAGTTCCTGGAGCCTCTCAGATTCGCGTTATGGTTTCTCAGTGCTGTACTTGTCCGCATGACTGCAATTTAAATGGAGCCCTTCAATGTTCAGCCCATGATCTTGACTTCTTTAGTGCAATTCTAACTGAATGGTCAGGAGATGCTGGTCAGCTCTGCGTGTTCATTAAATGCAAGCTTCCTGTTTGTGTTTTAGGATGAAGTGCCCGTCTTTGCTGTACCTGGCCTGTGCCCTGGCCGTGTGCTGGGCTCGTCCACATCTACGTCCTCTCTCTCATGAGATGATCGACTACGTCAACAAAGCCAACAGTACATGGACAGTAAGTGCTGCTTCTTTAATCGGTCTGTGCGTGTCGGAGCCTGAGGGTGACTCTGTAAGACGAGCAGATGTGTTGCAGTAAGACAAGTTTTCACACTTTCAAAGTGTTGGATCAGATTTCAAACTTTTGGACTTTGTCTGATCCTCTCTCCAGGCTGGACATAATTTTGGGCAGGTGGATTACAGCTATGTGAAGCAGTTGTGTGGAACGTGGCTGAAAGGCCCGAAACTCCCAGTCATGCGAGTATATTTTTGTCCAGGCTCTTCAGGATGTACCATACCTGTGATACTACACTTCCGTAATTTGTCTGTACGACTGCATGCAGAGTCTGGACGAGCGATGAGTCAGTTCGAGTTGCTGATGATCAGAAACAATAGTGTCGTACTGGTGAAGCAGGAAATGCGTTGTGGGTAATTTGTCACAGGTTGCTTTAGTCTTATGATCGATCATATGACTGGCTTCCTTTTCTCACTGAGATGAAAGTTTAAGAGTGAGACTGAAGTCAGAAGGCTGGAACTTTTCTGTAATTTATGCTTGGTGTCTCTCAAACTGGAGGTTATTCCACATGACTGATATGTCACTGTTTTGCTGCAAAACAAACTGGTCAAACAGGGTTTTTTTTTGTTGTTTTTTAAAGCATAAACAAAGCTTAATTTTCAAAAGTTTTCATTGCAAGTCACTGCAGGAAGTTAAATCTAACGTGTTGTAGCCAATTGAATTTTTTTTTTTCCCTCCATCCTTTTTACTGCATCCTCATCATAAATGTGATCGTCTGAGAGTGATGTATAGATTTATATATGATGTAAAGATCAGTGAAGTTGCTGAATGTCAGAATGGCAAAGTCATACAAATGAAAGAGGAAGCAGCAGCATTATTTATTTTCCCCCTCTTGCATTACATGTCACTTGTGGTGACTGAATCACATGTTTTTTTTCCTCTTTTCGGAGGAGACCATCACCTTTCCGGCGAAACGAAAAGTTCAATAAAGCAGAATTTTTGATTAAGGAAAATAATGAATATATTCATTCATTCATGTTCTTGACATTCAAAATTGCCCGTAGTGTGTGTGTGTATGCTCAAGTTTAAAATGGAAGTTTCTGAGAATTATAATGTTAATGAAACATAAAGTACTTTTGTTTAGTTCCTGCATGAGCTTTTTATTTTTCAGTTTTTTGGCATTGGTATAGAAAATAAAAACTGATTAGAAGCAGCTGAGCTCATGAGGTTTTTTTTATTAAATTTTTTTTTGTAAATTTAAATTTGCAACTTTGTGTGTGTGTGTGCGCGTGTCAAACTGTCAGGGCATGGAGCAAGTGGCTAAGCAGAAACGACAGTTCGATTGAACAGCACGAGGCACAATTACGACGTAGCACTTGGAGGGTAATGATGTCCCAAAACACACACACACATGCACACACACACACACACGCACACAGAGTTAACTGAATGTAATGTCTTTCTCTCTTAGGGATAGTAAATGTGGCTAGAGCTTCTAGCTCATAAGCCTGTGCTGTTTGAGCCTTTAGTCTAGTTAGCCTAGTACCTTCCTTTTACTCCATTACGTAGCAGTGATGTGCGGAACCTCATTCTGCTCAGCTAGCAACGTCAGGGTAGCATTCCCTAGCATAAACGACCATGTGCTTTGATTAGCCTGTTTTCGCTGTACAATATTTTAGACAATAATGCAGTTACCTCGAGCTAACCTACAAAACTACAAGCTACATGGCTTAACAAACTTAGTTATACTGGTGAGAAAGATTTAAGTGTGTACAAATAATTTAGCTAATGTTAAACATAGATGAAAAGAAGCACTTGAAGTTTAATTACTTAAAATGAAATCTATAATGTTGCAATTTTAAAAATAAGAATTTTGTGACAAATCAATATTGGTAACCTGAAAAAAAGCTATTCTTAACTTTTAAGCATTCTTAAAAGTTATGAAAATTAAAAGTTTTATTAGCATTCTGTAACAATCTTTGTGTCTTAGCAAAAAGGAGCTACATCATTTTATTTTATTTATTTATTTTGCAAACGTTATTTCATTTGAAATGGAAAATAATTTTAATAACATCATGCTAATATACTACCCTTTAGAGAGAAAGAGTTTAGTATTTTCATTAAAGCTATCCTCTTGATAACAGAAAGTGTTATGAATTGAAGCAGCTAGCTTTAGGTTTGGCTAGCGATTCAACCAACTGACTAGCTTGAAAATGTTAAACATTTTAACACTTATTAGTATTACAAATGTTTTCATCAATTTGTGCCCATTTGATCATTTTGCTTATTAAATGTTTATGCTAAAACATTTTAAGACGCATCCAAATGTGACTCGGAAAGACCTTCAGGATTCTTGCGATTGTTCTGACGTTTTAAAAATGGCTTCTGCTTTAGGTGAAGAGAACATGAGCGATGATAGTCAAGGCTAATAGGAGCCATCTGTCCCGGTAATGAGTCCTGTTCGTCCCCAAACGAGACGGTTTTAATTAAGGCCCACAGAATTAGCCATGCTAGGTTGCTTATCAGTAACACAAGTCATTATGCAAATATAATAAAAATCACCAAGCAGCGGAGAAATTAACAACCGGAGCGTCTGCCGGGTTTGTGCTAATGAATGTTTTCTTTTGCTAGCCAGCGTGAAGTTATTTTTTAAAATGTTTTGTGAGAGCGGTGGGTTATTTCCCATCACTGTTCCAATGTACTGAGGATATTAGCATTCACGCCAGCAATTACAACTGATTTAGCTTGTTTTGGGATGGGTAGTTACCTGATGAGCTATGGTAACTGTGTTAGCACAACTAAAACTCAAAATCTGCTGTGCCAAAAATACTATTTCCAAACTGAGAGAAGTTATAACAATTCCTTCTAACAAGAAATATCCAATATTCTTTGTCTACATTAGCAATAAAGCAGAGCTAGCATAAAGAACATAATGACCAGACTAATATACTTCACAGCAAATAACTGGATGTTGCTACAAGGTGGTTTTTACATTTTATTCATTAAATCAGATTTACATTTTTTTAGTGTCCTCGGTGCTGTATGGAACTGATCTGGGGGCGGGGCTATGTACAATCTCATTTACTGATGTCACTGAATAAACCTTTAATTGCCTTTATCACCTTTAATTCGCAGAACTTTGAAAGCTACAGTAGCTTAATTTAGCTAGTAACAAACAAATGTTGGTTGTCATAGTAACAGGACTATAATATAGTGAGAAAATTAGGATGTAAATCAATCATAATGAAATTACATTTCATCTTGGGTTATTTAGTTATTTAGTTCATTTATTTATTAGTACAGTGGAACCTCGGATTACGAGTAACGCGATTTACGAGTGTTCCACAAGACGAGCAAAGATTTTTAATCAATTTTGACTTGAAAAACAAGCATTGTCTTGGTTTACAAGCACCGAGTATCATGTATCATGCATGCGCTTCTTGTTTTGACGCCGAGCGTCAGGTCATCACAACTTCTCTCTCTTGTGCTGCGGAATTGTGGGTAAGCGTCTCTCCTGCTGGGTCTTAGTGCTCGTCTCTTACTGGTATAATCAACATCCGTGCACGCGTGTACTGTTTACTATAACACTGTGACCCCGTGTGTGTGTAAAACATATTTTATTTTGTGTTCGGAAGCG
>JAOTQY010000026.1:965935-976729 GCA_026413445.1 Dolichallabes microphthalmus | reverse complement strand
GGAGAACATGCAAACTCCATGCACACAGAGACGGGAATCGAGCCTGGCCGGGAATCGAACCCGGACCCTGGAGGTACGAATAATTTAAGTTTCCATTATTTCTTATGGGAAAATTAAATTTGGATTACGAGTGTTTTGGAATACGAGCCCACTTCCGGAACGAATTATGCTCATAACCCGAGGTTCCACTGTAGTTTGCTATCTGTCAAGCAAAGCTAGTTAAAAAAAAACAAGGAATAGACTAAAAGAATCCGGGTGTTTTTAATAAACACATTAGGTCATTTAAATAAAAAAAATATTATTTCCAAAAGGTAGTAAAGTTTATGAGAATATTAACTAGATAAATACTAAGTGATTAAAATCTGCTTGGTTTATACACCTTTTGTTTGACACAACACAAAAGTAATCGATATGTTTCTAACTACATAACTAGGCAGCTAGGTATTTAGTACGCAGTGGTGGCTTAGAGGGCTAAGGCACTGAGTTGCCGACCGGAAGTTCGGCGGTTCGATCCCCAGCTCCATCAGGTTGCCACTGTTGGGCAATTCAGGCCCTTAACCCTATCTGCTCCAGGGGTGCTGTATCATGCCCCCAGTTACGCTGGGATATGCGAAGAAGGAATTTCCCTGCGCTGTAATGTATATGTGACAAATAAAGGCTTAACTTAACTAGAAAGCTAAAAACATATACAGTATATTGTATAAAGTTTATAGCTTGCGCCAATAGCTAGCAATCTGTGTTTTTTTTTAATGAACAAACAAAACATTTTGAGCTAACAATTTTCCACCTAGTGTTAGCAGAAATGTGTATATATAATTAGATTTAAACTACATTCTGAATATGGAGCTATATAGTATATGCTAAACCATTTAAAATTGTTTAAAAATTAACAAACGTGTTCTCTGTTTTTTTTTCTCTTCTTATTTTAGTCATGTCCAATTCCTCTCTACTACAACCACTCAGGCGGGAGGGCCGAAGACTATCCAACCGCATCTTATCAAACTGCTCGCTCACGCTCCGTTAGGGGCGGCGTAACACACTCGGAGGAAAGCGCTATCCGCTTGCGCGAGCTCACAGACACCCCTGATTGGCCGTGATTAATGTGGGAGCACTAAGTACCTCTGATCCCGCCCCTCTGAGAGAGCTCAGCCAATCAGCTCTCTCTAGACCTCCGGCTGCGAGAGGTTACAGCATCACCCGGGAACCGAACCAGCGACCACTCGGAAGCGTTCTCTGTATTTTTAATCATTTAAATTAACAACAACCTCCAGGTTTTCTCAAGGTTGTTGGATGGTGTTTCCTGCAGGTT
This sequence comes from Dolichallabes microphthalmus, assembly GCA_026413445.1. Classification (NCBI taxonomy): domain Eukaryota; kingdom Metazoa; phylum Chordata; class Actinopteri; order Siluriformes; family Clariidae; genus Dolichallabes; species Dolichallabes microphthalmus. The sequence continues at coordinate 975,420 of JAOTQY010000026.1, read as the reverse complement.
TCCCCGTCTTGTGAGACTTTATTTCCCATTACAACTGTAGTGAATGAGAAAGAGGAGAGTCTTTGGCAGCAGCATTGGACCGAGGAAAAAACGCCCTGGTGAAAGCTGCGTAACTCGAAACGAGTAAATAAAATTCATGAAAATAAACAGAGCTGAGGTTTAAACACAGTTTAATCAGGTCTCTTCACATATTTCTGCAGCCTTCTGACACTATACAGTCACAGTACTAGGGTTTTTTTAATAGGTGTGTGTGTGTGTGTGTGTGTGTGTGTGTGTGTGTGTGTGTGTGTACATGCCCCATGCTGACCCCATGGATATTAATCTCTCTCCCTGTCAAGGTAATAAATGATGATGGACAACCTGGTGTTTGCAATGTATCATTTCTCTCTTTCTCTCTCTCTCTCTCTCTCTCTCTCAAGCACACACACACACTTCTGAGTGACACACAAAGACACAGTCATTCAGCAGCTGAGAGGCACTAAAGCACTCATTCAGTGAGTCCTAAATCTGTTCTCTGTGTGTGCATGATTGCAGTGTGTGTGTATGTGTGTGTGCATGTAGTCTCCCCTGTACGGAAAGCTAAAATGGCCAGAGGTCCTCACAGTGATAGGATCATGTTAAATGTCACAATCACCTGGATATTATAAAATACAGTGTAAGTTTTTAATTTGCTGTGTGTGTACAAATATTTAGCATTTTGTGAGGACTTCGCAATAATAGGAGCATGACAAATGTCCTTAAAACACCTGGTCCTTACAAAATAAAGTATTTAATTTAGCCCTAAGGAAGTTGTTGTTGTAGTATGTGTATACATACTTTATGTGTATGCGCATTGTGAGGACCTCAAAGTCTAAAGGTCCTTATAATAATAGGAGTATGTCAAATGTCCTCACAATCACCCGACCCTCATAAAATCTAGTGTTCAAGTAAAATTTAAATCTGACATCTGTGAACAAAGATTTATCACTTTATGAGGACCTACAAATAAGATCTTCACAATAACAGTAGCATGTCAAATGATCATATAATCACACGGTCCTCAAAACCTTTTAACACGTACTTAAGCACTGTAAGTGTTGTGTGATATTGTGAGGGTGTGTTTATACATGTGTTTAGCACTATGTGAGGACCTCACAATGATAGGAACATAACAAATGTCCTTAAAAGCCCTGGTCTTCAAAGATAGTTCAACGTTGTTGTTTCTGTGTTTGTGTGTACATGTGTTTAGCACTTTGTGAGGCCCTAAAGGTCCTTATAATGATCGGAGTATGGCAAATGTACTCACAATGACCTGGACCTTATAAAATCCAGTGTTGAAGTAAAAACAATACAATAACCACCTTTATTATAACCGGCAGTAAAATAAAGCAGTGATTGTTTTCTTTTCTTTTCTTGAGCTTTAAAACGAGAAAATTAAAGGAGACTAAACATTTCCATATTGTTGCAGAAGTTAAGAGTTATAGTTATTGTTTGGTCTAGACTAGGAATTTAATTAGTTAGCATAACCATTACTGTTAACGGAAAGTCCTCACAAATGCAGCCATTTGCTGGTTTGGAAACTGTACCTACGCTGAACATGTAAAATATTTGCAGCTCAACATCATCATGTAACGTGAAGGAAATGCAGAAAACTCAATCTTGATGGAAGCCTGATAACAAGTGACACTATCGTCCAACGGGTTTATTTTGATCTCAGATTTTGAGCGGAATCTAAAAATGCATGTTTTCAGATTCCGGCATGGGATAACATTGTAAAAATATTACGTATAGCCCAGGCATTACCCAGGGTTTTTTTGTTTTTTTTTTGCTAAAGGTGAAGGTTTCCTATATTCATTGTTTTATTGTTAACTCTATAATCGCACATGGTATATTCGATTTCCTCCCCCTGTTGGCAGAGCAGGAGCACTACGCTTGTGTGTATTTTCTTACAGAACTGTCCTGGACTGTGTGAGAAAGTTCTGATCAAAGTAGGAGCTCCATCAAAGCCAAATTCGCTACTTAATAACTGTTGCATGTGAAAAAGTGTTTAAACGTGGTGTCGTGAACAGGTTAAAAACACAACACACGCATGTACCCGTACCGCCTGCATGCTGCACAATACCTATCTCATGTTCTCTTATTTATTCTCTCTCTCTCTCTCTCTCTCTCTCTCTTTGGTTTTCCGTGTCCAGCCAGCTCCAGTTCCAGCCCATCTCAAGGCAATTACTCTGTGTTGATTTAGCTGTCATTGGGTGCATGTGTTTCAACATGATTTATAGACTGGCTTCCCGTGCCAGTCGCTTCGACATAAATTGCCCAATCCTCAGAAAAGGGCTCATTTGCTCGGCTCTGCATTAGAGCGGGCCGATGATTGCGGCAGAAACGCGATGTAAATTAGATCTGAGAGGCCCCATCACTCATGATGTCGTGTAGCCAATCCTATTATTATTTATTACCATAATTGCCCCGTGTTTCCCCAGGCCATGCCGCTCACATGATGTATGCCACGACGGATCAACTCAGTGTGACGAGCAGTGGAAAGAGAGAAAAAAATCTCCTTTCGTTCTTTCTTTCTTGTTTGATCGGCCCACATCGAATTCCTACGCAGAAACGTGTGGGAAAAAAAACAGACAACCCTGACATCTTGCTACACACACACTCTCTCTCACACACACACACATAATCACACAGAATAACATACGTGCTGGGTGACTGGCTATCGTGCACGTACACCGTGCTCGTCTGTATAAAAACCAAGCCACTCTTTAGGTCTTATCTCCCAAGGTGACTCCGATAACATCTCTGATTCCACCAACTAACTATCTCCCACATACACACACAGACACACAGGTTCTCACCATCGGCGCCTTGCCACATGCTCGCGTGTGCCGATAATAAACGTTCGTGCAAAACTAAACCTGTGGAATGTCTTTCATCGAAACGGCTCGAGTGTATGTAGTGTTAAGAGATCTCAGGTGGCATGTCAAAACATCGCTGCGCACAAATGCATCTATCAAACATGACACACGGAAATGGACAGAGCACTAAAATCGTCCTGTAAACAACCGCAGCTCTGGTTAAACTAAGACAAGACACCCGCTTTCTGGCTCTGTTTAGGAGAAGAGAACGGCCAACACACTTGTTTTCCTACTGCAGCACTTTTGCAGCACCTTCGGATTCTGTTCCACCTTCAGTCACTCTGGATAAACATCACTTCCAAAACGATAAAGCTAAACTCGAGGGAAGGAAAAAACTCAGGGCATCGCTTAAATGAAGAAGAATGAGAGCTACGGAATCTGGCGTAGTCCATTTGCATGTACTGTTACACAACTACGCCAATGCGAAATCCTTGATTTGTTCGGGTTGTTTTATTTTATTACCTGCAAACGTTTTTACACATACACTTCTTTCTTTGCCAGTTCACTCTATCCTTTCTTACATCCCTCTCTCCGTCTCAGAGGAGACTTTTTTTTTCTTTAGAGGATGAATTATTGAGGCGAGCGGGCGGATTAATCAGGCCGTAATGGGGCTGTAGGGAGGAGCAGCAGGACCATAGATCACTGCAGGAGATGAGAGCTTTCACCTCACACACACACTGCGTCCTTCAATCAGGACTAACACGAACACCAGAGAAAGAGACAGAGAGAGAGAAAGAGAGAGAGAGAGAGAGAGAGAGAAGGCAGGATTGGAAGGATGAAGAGACAAATTAATAGCGGGTGCAGGAGAGATTAGGGGAAGGAGGAAGATCGAGGAGAAGAAATAAATCGTCTTCCAGAACAAGAGGAAGAAAGAGTGAAGAGAGAAGTGTGTGGATAAGATGTGAATAAAGAGCTGAGGAAGATTGAGGAGGTAAATGGAAGAAAAACAGGGGATTTCATACAACAAAAATGTGGAAAAACAAATCAACAGCGTTCATGTATGGACTGTTCTTATCTCGCGGGTTACGGTCCTATTTCCTGTTTCAGTACCTGTGCGGGTACGTCCTGGACACACACCTTCGTAAGGGTGTACACCTGCTTTCTGCTTGTTCAGATCTGTACCCCTTAATCAATGTGTATGTACCCTATTTATATTTGTCTTATGTTATATTTTGCCAGTGCAATAGTTGGGCCAAAAATATTTACTGTATATATATCTTGATAGCTGCCATGGTGCCAATATTTTTGGAGTCAAATGTGTGCCACACATCGACCCTCGTTTTGCTTTTTATCTTGACTTGACTTGCACACTGTGGCTTGTACTAGCATGTAGTGTTGTGTGTGTGTGTGTGTGTGTGTGTGTGTGTGTGTGTGTGTGTGCTGATCACCTGATGGTTGGGTGTTTTGACAGAGTTGTTGACATACCCACACAACCTCTTAAAACCGCCCACCTTTAAAATCACACACCTTTGTACTAATACATAGGATGGACACACACACACACACACACACACACTCACACACACAATCATACTAGGCCACCCACCTGTTACACACTCATGCCTGTTTCAACCTGAAAACATGGGGCATCTCTCTCTTCATCTGTGTGTGTGTGTGTGTGTGTGTGTGTGTGTGTGTGTGTGTGTGTGTGAAAGCCAGATAAGTAAAATGACTCATATCAGTTTGATTGACAAGAAGTTGCCCTCAGGACATGGCACCCACATCTAGTAGTACGGTAAGCTTTGTTCCCAAACCATACACCCTCACCCACGTACACACTCATACACACTAACCCACATACCCACACACCCGTGTACAAACTCAAACACACACCTCCTCACCTCTGACCTAGCTAGATAAGTGAACCAAAATACTGTGTATGATTGTACAGAGAGTTCCAAACATTTGCGTACTCCGGGGAAATAAAACCTTTTTAATAAACATGTAAATTAATTTGCAAAATACTGTGTATGATTGTACAGAATTTCCTGTAAGACACACTTGGAGACACTTCTCTCAGGTCTGTGGATCTCAAAGGCAACTCCTTGATGTCACAGTGACCAATCATTGTGTGGAGGACATTTAGAAGAAAAGAAGTGGGTGTGGCATTAAGACAGATGGGTGTATCATTTAGGAAAGATGTGTATAATTTGGAACAGATTGGCGTGACATTAAAAACAGATCTTTTATAACATTTAGATGAGCACGTCATTTAGAACAGATGATTTTGTTAATTAAAAACAGATGGGTGTGTCTGTTAGAATAGATGGGCGTGTCACTGATAATCTATGGGATATCTCGTTATTTGGAACAGATGGGGGTGGCATCAAGAACAGTTGGCGTGCCATTTAGAACAGAGGGGCGTGTCTATGATAACAGATGGGAGTGTCTTTGGGACAGAAGGGCGTGTCATTTAGAACAGATGGGTGTGTCTATGATAAATGGGTGTGTTTATGAAAACATGTGGGCATGTCTATTAGAACAGATTGGTGTGTCTATGAAAACAGATGGGTGTGTCTATGAAAACAGAAGGGTGTGTCTATGAAAACAGATGGGTGTGTCTATGAAAACAGATGGGCGTGTCTATGAAAACAGATGGGCGTGTCTATGAGAACAGGTTGGCGTGTCAATGAGAAAAGATAGGCATGTTTATGAAAAGATGTGTGTGTCTTTGGAGAACAAATGGGTTTGTATATGATAACAAATGGGCGTGTCTATCAAAACAGACAGGTGTGTCTTTGAGAACAGATGGGTGTGTCTATGATAACAGATGGGTGTGTCTATGATAACAGGAGGGTGTGTCTATGATAACTGAAGTGTGTGTCTATGATAACTGAAGGGTGTGTCTATGATAACAGAAGGGTGTGTCTATGATAACAGAAGGGTGTGTCTATGATAACAGATGGGTGTGTCTTTGAGAACAGATGAGAAAATCAATACAGAGGAAGACTGACCTAATAAACGTGCAGCAGAATCTCCAGCAGAAAAGGTATATGGAATCCGATCACACGTGACCACTGGAGATGCGTTCAGCAATCACAACACCAGGTGTGAGCGACAGTGTGTCTCCACTTGTGATCAGATCACTACAGACAGATGTCTCTTCTTCTTCTGTCTTTCTTCTTAATAGCAGTTGTGAAGAAGGCATTAGACACTTTGTCCTGCTTATGAGCCTATTCAAATATTTGGAGCTCAGTGTGTGAGTGTCTGTGTATCTGTGTGTGTGTGTGTGTGGTGTTCTGATACATGTGTGTGGGAAGCATGTTCCTTGTTATCACCCTCACGTCTGTCATCTCTCTCTTCTCTTGTCTTCCTTTTATCTCCATCCAGCTTGCCTTCTTTCTTTTATTTGGCCTCACTCCACTCTTCCTGTTTCCCTCTCTATCCTCAACCATAAAACTGTCATCAGATCATCACACATCTCTCACTCACACATACACACACACACACACACACACACACGCGCGCACGCATGCAGGCATTTGTCTAGTATTGTTCTGGATTCCTATTCACACACCTCATCTTTTTTAGAGACAAACTGCATAAACACACTGCAGCATGCACTCATACACACTCTGATGAGGTGGGGATGACAGAACACACACACACACACATGTTCTGACAAAAAAGAGAGTGTGTATAGGAATGATAGAATGTTTAGGCAGAAATACTTTTTAAAAAAAGAAAAAAAAGACAGAAGTAGAAAAAGATAAGAGAATGAAAAAGACAAACAAAAAGGAAAATGACACGGGAGAGTGTGAAAGAGAGAAAAGAGGATGAAAGGAGTGATTAAAGTGTACACGAGAAAGAATAAAGAGATGATGAAAGAGAGAGCGAGAAAGAAAGTGTGAGAGACAGATAATGAGAGACAGACCGAGAGAGAGAGAGAGAGAGAGAGAGAGAGGATAGTCTGAGATATAAAGTGTGTGTGTGTGTAAGTGTATGTGTGTGTGGAAAGGTGACTGACAGGAAGACAAACCTGTCAAAGCTCACAGTCACACTGCACTGACACACACTGACATCTATCTATCACTGTTTCTGTCACACTCACTCACTCACACACACACACACACACACACACACACTTTTAAATCCGCTCAGAAGTCCTATCAGATTAGCTCATGTAAGCTAACCAGCTAGCATTAATGGATTTAATGCCCTAAATTCAGAAATCCTGTCATGTTAGCTCATGCTAACTAGCCACAATAACAGAAAGTAAAATAAACGCTTATAAATGACATAAAAACATCCTCTAATGCTATCTTATGTTAGCTAGCATGATAGCAGTTAGCACGATCAGTAAAGATTATAAGCCAATTGAATTCTTGGAAATCCTGTCAGATTAGCCGAGGTCAACAAGCTAGCCAACATCAAAAGCGATTAGCATCAGAATTTATAAATGTGTTTTAAAAATCCTCTCATGAATCCTGTCAGGTTAGCTCATACTAAGTGAAAAAGTTTAGAAAGCTAGCTACTGTAGCAATAATTTTAAGTTTGTCAGAAGGTTTTACTTGGTGTAAATGAAGTAACGAGCTGCTTAGCTACAAACAGATAATAAAATCTGCTGCCAGTTTGCGCTAAACGCTGAGCTAAAGTGAGAGAAAGAATGAGAACAGAGTGCAGCTACAGTGTGTGTGTGTGTGTGTGTGTTTCAGAGGTGTCGCAGGTGATGTGTAGCACATCAGAGCCAAATTTGATCAGCCATTTAATGTAATTAGTGTACTGGTGAAACACACACACACACATATATATACACACACATTAGACAGTGTGTCTTAATTAGGGATTAATTGTATCATTAGAGGTGAGCTGCTGCTGGCGGCCACATTGGGCACGTCAAGGTTAATCAGTGTAATGAGTTTATTTTCTGACAGCTGGCGTGTACACGCGCACACACACACACACACACACACACACACACACACACACACCTGTAACTCCTCCCAATAAAGATATACAGTACTTATATGATGGCTTTGGAAGTTCTGGAATTTTTTCTCCATCCTTATGTACATAAACTTTCTTTATGTACATAAAATAGTTACAATGAAACCTCGGATTACGAGTAACGTGGTTTACGAGTGTTCCGCAAGACGAGCAAAGATTATTAATAAATTTTGACTTGGAAAACGACCAAGTCTTGGTTTGCGAGCACCGAGTATCATGTATCACGCATGCGCTTCTTGTTTTGACGCCGAGCGTCACATGATTACAACTGAGCCGACGGTTTTTCTCTCTCTTGTGCTGCGGAATTGTGGTTAATCGTCTCCCCTGCTGGGTCTTAGTGCTCATCTCTTACTGGTATAATCGACATCCGTGCACGCATGTACTGTTTACTATAACACTGTGACCATGTGTGTGCACGTAAAACATATTTAATTTTGTGTTTGAAAATGTGTACAGTGCGCGTGTACTGTTTCTTATAACACCCATGTGTGCACGCGTGTAAAGCAAAAGAAAGTCTCGTTAGAGAGGTTGAAGATCCATTTTCTCCCTCTCTGTCATTATGTGTGTGCGCGCGGATAATTTGACACCGTCACCCCTTCACACACTCACTCTTGAAATTCAAAAGGAGAGGAGAAAGGTTTACTGTGTAAGATGAGAAGGGGGAGGGTGATTCCTCCTCTTACTTCACACACATACACAAACACACACACACACACACACACACAGACACACATACACACACTGTGTCTGTGAGCATAAACGGGAACACTTATCTGTCAGGATTTATTTTTACTTTTTTTAAAGGTAAGGTGCAGGTTAATTTATTTTTACTATATATTCTGTATTAATTATTTTTACATATTTATTTTTTGGGGCTGTGGAACGAATAATTTTTGTTTCCATTATTTCTTATGGGAAAATTTGATTTGGTTTACAAGTGTTTTGGAATGAATTATGTTCATAATCCAAGGTTCCACTGTAATTGAGTTTTTTGGGCACTGATCTGTTCAAACTGTTAAAAAATATTATTATTAATATTAATTAATATTAATAATTAATTATAATTAATATTATACTGACTGGAATTTTGACGTTTGTACTTTACTACTTGTAGGTAAAATATTTTTTTCTTATTTGCTAACACAATAAACACAATTAAAGTTATATATATGTTTATAAATTTCTTTGTTATATATCTTAGTTTTTAAGATCTTCTCCAAATATTTCTGTACACATTTATAATTTCTCAATTGAATTATGACAATTTAATCTCAAATATTCAAATTCAATGTAAACATTTATTTAACAATATTAAACATCACGTTCCAAATTATTACGCTGATTTTCATAATTAGTCAATGCAAATATGACAGTCAGTATAATTTTCAAGTCATCAACTATTAGGGTATAATTTTAATTTTATTGAACAAACCTCCTAATGATAACAATTTTTTTTTTTTTAACTGAAAACGCACTGTTCCAAATTATTATGACAGAGTTAAAACATTTTATAGGTTGTAAAGAACTGAAAATGGGCTTTTGTTGAATTTGCAGCTTTAGGAGATCATATTTACTGAAATCAAAAGCTATTTCAATCAAAAACATCCTAACAGGGCATGTTACATCTTAACATAGGACCCC
>JAOTQY010000026.1:883764-895441 GCA_026413445.1 Dolichallabes microphthalmus | reverse complement strand
GCGACTACAGAAATATAAAGGACCACAACAGCCGGAGAGGCGGCGCAAAATAACGCCACGTGAATAATCCCGCCCACGTAAATAATCCCGCCGAACTGAGCCGTGTCGTAACGAACCGTACAACGCAGTGGAAAAGCACCAATAGTCCATGGAGACTCCTGTCTAACCTTATCCGTCATCCTGTCCATCACCAAAGCAAACAAAATGGGGCCTTTAAACTCTTGGCACAAAATGCAACAAGCTACACTTGGTTATTAATCCGTGCTCATTATTTCTCTCAGGTCCAGGGATACATTAAAGCCCTGATAGAGGAGCATTTCAAATCCGATGTGGAGTCTGCGATGAGAGACCCGATCCTGTTCGGAGACTACAGAACGGCCCTCTCCGAGTTTGAGCCCAGAGTCTACGAGGACATCCAGGATTACGATGCCTGCAAGGCTCTTTTCCAGGTACTGGCATCAGATGAGCTCCTAAAGTATACCTCTGGTTCATGAACATCTGGAACTCTGCGTCATCTTCACTGTCGTTCTGTTCTGGATTTGTCTTACAGGAGATCCTCGAGGAGTACAACGAGACCAAGACCAGAATGAACCTGGTGCTCTTTGACGACGCGCTCGACCACCTGACCAGAATCCATCGCATCATCAGGATGGACCGTGGCCACACCCTGTTAGTGGGAGTCGGAGGGTCTGGGAAACAGTCGTTAACCAAACTGGCTGCTTTCACCGCAGGATGCGAGGTAATGCATTCTTCTAATTAAAGCATCACAGCAGTGCTGCTAACATTACACTATTTATTTAACACTATTTTATCTGTTTCTTTTGGTTGTAGGTGTTTGAGATTGTGTTGAGTCGAGGGTACTCAGAGTCTCACTTCCGTGAAGATCTGAAGACGCTTTACTTAAAGCTGGGCATCGAGAATAAGAAAACCGTGTTCCTGTTTACCGACGCTCACGTGGCCGAGGAGGGCTTCCTGGAGCTCATCAACAACATGCTAACGTCAGGTGCGTCATTTTATACCTCTGGACAATAAACATTTTATATGATCATTATTTAAAAAATATTTTTACACTTTTATACTAAATCGGAGCTGCTTTTATTTATATGTTACAAATGCTAATTTAGAGATGCGACCTGGTCACGCCCACTTTACCATTTATGGTCGTAAAGATCTCACACATGCTAAGGTATTACCATTACCATACACGGACTAAAAAACACGCCTGCAGAACCGCATCTTAAAGACACACGCACTTAGAGATGCTTTATTCCAGTCCCATTTACAAGATCAAAGACACACCATATATTTCCATATATGGACTTAAGGACACACCCACATTACGTTCTATGAAGCCACACCCACAAAAAGATGCTTCTGTTGCTTTTAAAGAGACAGGTCCACTCAGATATGCTCTAATTTATTTATAGTATCTAAAGACACGCCCACTTTTGTCATGCTTATCTGCACATTATGATCTATGGTCTTATGGACCCACCCACACAATCAATCACACACCCTTACGATAACTTTTTTAAGATTGCTTCTAATAGATGCATGCTGCTTTAGAGAAAAATAAATCAGAGATAAAGCAGACTGAAATCATCTCTATGAAGATGTGCCGCGATGGAGAAATGTGACCTGGTGCCCCTCTGTGCGTGCAGGAATGGTTCCAGCGCTGTTCCCAGACGACGAGAAGGACTCGATCCTGAATCAGGTCCGCGACGAGGCGATGAAGATGGGCTCGGGGCCGTCCAAAGACAGCGTGTGGCAGTACTTTGTGAACAAGAGCGCCAACAACCTGCACATCGTCCTAGGCATGTCTCCTGTAGGGGACGTCCTCCGGACTCGCTGCAGGAACTTTCCAGGTAAGAAGGTGTACAAGAAAGAGACGAACGTACAAAAAGTCTACACGCCTACTCAATTCACAATGATGAAATCTACACGATGTTTAATACGAGTCGGGATTTCAGAAAAGATTTTCTGAAACGTTCACGATTTCTGTTTTTTTCCCCAAACGCCTGGCGTCCGGTGGCGTCCTTGTGGTTGGGCCACTAGATCGTTGGACTCGAGCGGTCCAACGGGTGTCGTCTTGTCGTTTCACTTGCCCATGCCCATCTGAGTTTTTGTTCTCTGGCACCTTCCTTGAATTTGGTTTGCTGTTGTTCTTCTCTCTGAGATCTTCAGGATTCACTGTTCCTTCTTCTCTTCTGTTCCTCGCATGTAGTCCATGTTTCACAGCTGTAGTTAAGTGCAGGTAGCACTGTGGAGTTTAAGAGTCGACATTTCGTTTTCGTGTGGATTTCTTGTATGTTCTTAAAGCTGTTCCAAGCTCCAATATGTCGTCTGCGGATCTCATCATTGGTTTTGTGGCTGGAGGTGACTTGTTGGTCTGGGTAAACGTATTTGTTGGCAAAATCGATAGTTTGACTTGCTACCGTACTTGTTCCACTGGTGCAGCAGTTGTTCTTCATTGGCTGGGTTTTGTTCCTGTTGATTCACAGACCGACTTTCGCACTAGCGTCATTAAGTTCTTGACGGATCGACTTGACAGTCTGTACATTGAGGCAAACAAGATGATGTCATCAGTGAATAGAAGCCGGTGAAGCCATTCTCCATTGATCCAGATGCATCAGTTGTCCCAATCCGATGTTTGAAAGGTTTAGTCTATGAATGTATCATAATATACAGTAAATGTGCACTTTCATTTTAATTTATGATCCTCTAAGGCACTTTTTCCTGTTATGACTTTTATCCCTGAACACTTGTGGTATCACTTTATCCTCTAAGGGGAGACGTTTCCTGACTCCCGTTGTCCCGCATTGATGTAACAGGGTGACTGAAGATCTTAATACTTGTATGTGTTTGTTGTTCAGGTCTGGTGAATAATACGGGTATTGACTGGTTCCTCCCGTGGCCTCCTCAGGCTCTACATGCAGTCGCAGAGTCTTTCTTGGGTAAGTCTTAAAAAAACTGTTATAGATGTACAGTTACTGTTGCCATACCAACGCTGCTTATTTTTCCATAATTGCACAATAGGGAGTGGTTTATTTAATATTACGAAGGTGAGTCGAAATTTGTCCGCACTCGAGTATGAAGAGTAGCATGCAGTGATTTCCGCCAAAACAACCCACGGAAGAGAATAAACAGAAGTGTTTGGATATCTTTCTTAAAGAGAATCATTAGCGGTGACGAGACACGGACTCATCGCTACGAGCCTGAGAGTAAACGGTGTGGAAAGGAAACCCCATCACCGGACGAGAAAAAGTTTTCGAGGGGCCAGAAGTATTGGAACAGCGCCATGAAAAAGGTTCAACAATCAACGGCGCTCGTTTCAGTGAGACGCTTATTGACGAGCTGAAGACTAAACTTCAGATCCAGCACAGAGGACTACAGTAATATCCGAGGGCGTCGTGATCTCCTGTCCACTCTGAGGTGTTAAAGCGTCCTCTCTGTAGTCCTGATCTCGCCCTATCAGACTTTCCCCTGAAAGCAGAACTCCCAGGAAGCTGATGAAGAAGTGAAGACAGCGGTGCATTCGCGTCTCGCAGCTCAGCCGTAAACAATTTTTAATGAGGGAACACGAAAGCTTGGTAACAGACGAACAATGTGTATTTGAAAAAAACAAGGAGATTATGTAAAAAAAAATGATGTATTTGTCTTTATTTGTCTTTTCTAAAATTTAGTCAGAGTGCAGATCACTTTTGACTCACCCTCAGTAGAACCCCAGTGGAGAGAACTGGAAAGATAGTGATAGTACAGCGTGACCTGTAGAGACGTTTGCATCAGTATGGGATTAAGATCATCTTTTCATTGTGTCGGTCTCGTGTTCCAGGCGAGAGCCCGATGATACCCAAAGCCCATACCGAGGAGGTGATAGGTCACGTGTGTATGGTGCACAACTCGGTGGGTGTGTTCAGCAAGCTTTTCCAGCAGAAGCTGCGGCGCAGTAACTTCGTCACCCCTAAAAACTACCTGGACTTCATCAGCACCTACTCCAACCTACTGCAGGACAAGGACAGGTACATCCTCGGTGAGTACACAGCTTACACATTTGTGTGTGTGTGTGTGTGTGTGTGTTTAAATCAGTGCTGTCAATCTAGTTAATCACAGTCATAATCTATGATTTATCACGATTAATCACAAGCTTATTTTAATAAAATAATCACTTACTTAAAAAATAAAGAAATGCCTGACAAACTGATTCGAGGAAACGGATTATTCGGTTTTATAAGACGCAGACGTTATCATTTAACAATTGTTAACTGGATAGTACAGAGTGTAGCAACCCACCAATGGCAAGGCTCGAACCCGGATCCTCAGGAACCCGAAAATCAACAACCTAGATCCTTAGCCGCCTGAGCCACCGCTCCCACGTCTTACACTTAATATATTCTTGTAAAAAAAAAAAAATTTAAGTTCCACTTGAAGGTAGCTCGAGTCCACAGCTTTGGCTTGAAAACCTTCTGCTGTCTATTTTTCCCTATAGCCCTGTGTAAGCGTCTGGAAGGAGGTTTGGATAAATTGGAGGAGGCCAGTGTGCAGCTTGCCGAGCTCAACGAGAAGCTGGCCGAACAGAAAGTGGTTTTGGCCGAGAAGTCGTCCGCTTGCGAGATCTTGCTGGAGGAGATCACAACCAACACCAACGTTGGTCAGTGTCAATATATGAGAAGCACCAAGACATCTGTTTTTGTTTATTTTTTTATCCTGAATCTGAAATGATTAGATTATATATCAGATATTGGGTGTGATTAGGATGGTGCTAACTCGTGTGTTCTTAATGAAGCTGAGGAGAAGAAGGTGCTGGCTGAGAAGAAGGCGATGGAGATCGCGGAGCAGAATAAAGTGATCTCTGTGGAGAAAGCCGATGCCGAGAAGTCTCTGGAGGAAGCTATGCCCGCGCTGGAAGCAGCTCGCACCGCTCTGCAGAATCTGGACAAGTCTGACGTCACTGAGATCAGGTGAGTCCGAACCGAGACGACGCGAATCACTGAAAAGACTCGGAACACCACACTGACAGTCTTATGAGTGTCGTCTGAGTATCTCCTGTCTCCTGGCCCGTGTCGTGCAGATCCTTCGCCAAGCCCCCGAAGCAGGTGCAGTCGGTGTGTGAGTGCATCCTGGTCCTGCGCGGGTACAAAGATATCAGCTGGAAGACGGCTAAGGCCATGATGTCGGAGGCTAACTTCCTGCGCTCACTCATGGAGATGGACTGCGACGCCATCAGCGCAGGGCAGGTCAAAACGGTCCGAGGTGAGACGTGCTGTGATACAAAGCAAACTAAATGCATGAAGGTGAAAGTACACACCATGAAGAAGAGGCGACAGAAAACATTTGTGTTGTCAAGGGAGGTTTGTAACATTCTACTGTATAAAGCACTCTGTCGCATGCTGTTGTAGGAAAATAATCAATCAGCTGGCGATGTGACGAAGCCCAGCTGTTCGTTTTCCTCTAACAGCAACCGTTGAGATGACAAACACTCTTCATGTTGTCTCCTCTTCTCGCCAGGCTTCCTGAAGACCCTGAACACATCATTCGAGGAGATGCAGGCCATCAGCAAGGCCGGCTCGGGCATGCTGAAATTCGTGGAGGCCGTCACGGGTTACTGCGATGTGGCCCGAGAGATCAAACCCAAGAGACTGAAGGTTTAACCAACATCTATGTTCCTGCTACAGCTTTACTGCAAGATTAGTAGATTTACAGTATCATGCGTGTTTTATTTAACGAGTTTTGCGATTTTGTCACCTGGCAATCAACACCGACCTCTTTTCCAGGTGGCCAATTTGGAGAAGAACTTCTTCCAGAGCAAACGCGAGCTGGAACTGATCCAGAAAGAGCTTCAGCAGATCCAGACAGAGCTGGGTGCTTTGGGGCAGAAGTACAACGACGCCATGACGGAGAAGCAGCAGCTGCAAACGGAGGCTGAACTCATGGAGCGGAGGCTCATCGCCGCCGACAAACTCATCTCGGGACTCGGATCGGAGAACAAACGGTCAGGAAAATCTCCGCTACATGCACGTCCTGCACAGTGCTTTTGAATCCTGGATTCTGATTTGGAATAAAAGTGTTGATTAATGCTGTGGACGTGCTGTGACTCTGTGTGAAAATTTGTTTTCCTGCAGCTGGACCGAGGACCTGGTGGAGCTGAAGGAGAGGCGAGTGCGTCTGCTCGGGGACTGCCTGTGCTGCTCCGCCTTCCTGAGCTACGAGGGAGCCTTCAGCTGGGACTTCCGGGACGAGATGGTGTACGCGGTGTGGCAGAAGGACGTTCTGGAGAGGGGCATCCCCATGAGCCAACCCTTCCGACTCGAGAACCTGCTCACCGACGAGGTCGAGATCAGCAGGTACGTACGAGATGTTAGAGGGATGTTAAAGAAACCTTTCTGTTTTCTGGGTCTAAACCACCGTGGTGTTCGTGTGGCTGTAGATGGGGGTCAGAAGGTCTCCCTCCAGATGAGCTGTCGGTGCAGAACGGCATCCTGACTACGAGAGCCAGCCGCTTCCCTATGTGCATCGACCCTCAACAGCAGGCGCTGAACTGGATCAAGAAGAAAGAGGAGAAAAATAACCTCAAGGTCTGGTAACGTTCCTAAGAGAGACGTCTTGCTGCTTCGTGGGATTTTAAGATATATTGTACGATTATCGCTGAATGTTTGGGGTGCAGCCTACAAGTTAATATTTAATAAAGTTCTTTTAGATATAATAGGGTTCGTATTTAACTTAATTTAATAGTTTTCCGCTGATCTAAATCTTATAGCTTCAGTAAAATCTTTAAAGTAGATTTTTTTTTTTTGTAGTGTTAGTAGTGTAGGTTATTTTGGTTGTTAGCGTTAAATCAAGGCTCACTCAGGAAGAGCGTGGTCATGGGGTGTTGGACTACTGATCAGGAGGTCCCCGGTTTGAGACCCGGCGGCGCTGCCGTTGTCGGACCTTGGAGTAAGACACAATCGAGCAGGATCAATGGATACAGCGGTACCGAATTGAATCCGTTCTTAAGGCGAAATTTCATATCACAAAACGCGTTGTCTCATAGGAAGTAATGTAAATGCAGATAATCCGTTCCAGTCACACAAAAATATTACCAATTTACCAACACTACAGTATAATCATATTTTTGCATATAAAAACAATTAAAACATTTAAAAAAGACATGTAAATGAAGCAAAATATTAAATAAATAGACATTAAACCTCACTAAACCTTGATTTATGTTTCCTCTCTGCACCGACTGGTTAAAAAAAAAAAAAACAGTCTTCTTGCTTTCATTCTCGGGACCCATGGTGCTGCGTCTTCACTAAACCTTAAACCTTGCAAAAAATAAATAAATAAATAAATAAATATCTCACTTTGCTTGGCTTTCCACTGACAAAACAAGTTTCGAACGGCTCCTGGTCACACTTGCTTGTATGCCGGAAATTCTTTGTTTGCCGAGGGCAAATTTCTTGCTAGATGTTAGTTTTTAAGGCGAAAATTTGCGATGTTGGGTGTTCATATGCCGAGGTACTGCTGTGTATCTCCAGGATGGAGAAAACCTGCTGCTCGATGTGCCGGATGGCACGTGAACAGTGAGTGAGGGGATGGGACGGATTTTCTGCCTCTCTGTCTTTCTGTAGATGTGTCTGTGTGATCAAGTGGACAAAGAGCCGATTACATTGGCACACAGAGAACCAACCAGAACTCCATGTCTGTGTGATTGGCTTTAGCAGTGATGATGGTTTTTGGCGGCAATAAAAAAATAATAATTCTGTCCTTTGCAGATCTCCTCCTTTAACGATCCAGATTTCCTGAAGCAGTTGGAGATCGCCATCAAATTTGGACTTCCTTTCCTGTTTCAAGACGTGGATGAGTACATCGACCCCGTCATCGACAACGTCCTGGAGAAGAACGTGAAAGGAGCCGAGGGACGGCAGGTCATCGTGCTGGGGGACAAGGAGGTCGAATATGACCCCAACTTTAAACTCTACCTCAACACCAAACTGTCAAATCCCAGATACTCACCGGCGGTGTTTGGGAAAGCCATGGTCATCAACTACACCGGTGAGAGAGAGAAACTCCACCCCTCACGTAACCCCTCAATAGTCCCCAAGTCTGTAGTTTTCATTAGAAGTCTGAATCCCGATGTGTGTAATCCCGGGATTAATTCTAAATACAGCCTAAAGAGTCGCTCAGTCAGTTCATCACGTTAATGTATTTCTCTGACTAGCGTTGTGATGGTGTTATGGTTTGTGTGTGATCAGTTACACTAAAGGGTCTGGAGGACCAGCTGCTGAGCGTCATCGTGGCCTTCGAGCGAAAAGAGCTGGAGGAACAGAGGGAGCGTCTGATCCAGGAGACGAGCAAGAACAAAAGTCTGCTCAAGGACCTGGAGGACTCTCTCCTCCGAGAGCTCACCACGTCCACGGGCAACATGCTGGACAATGTCGAGCTCGTCCACACACTCGATGAAACCAAATCCAAAGCCGGCGAGGTACGACCTCATCACGCGGGTGAACTCTTAGCCGAGCTTTTCTTAATTACTGTAAATACAATTCATTTATTTCTGTGATCCCACCAGGTGTTTGAGAAACTAAAGCAGGCCGAACACACCTCAGCAGACATCGATAAACTGCGCGACGGCTACCGTCCGGCGGCTAAACGCGGCGCCATCCTGTTCTTCACCCTGTCTGAGATGGCGCTGGTGAACAGCATGTACCAGTACTCTCTCGCCTCCTTCCTCGAGGTGTTTGACTTCTCACTGCGTAAATCTCTTCCAGACTGCGTCCTGAGCAACAGGCTGGAGAACATCATGAACACCCTCACGCACAACATCTACAATTACGGCTGCACCGGTAAAACACCGTCTCCATAAGGTTCACTGTGTTACCGTATGAAGGTAAAACGTTGTTACTGTTATATTATTTTTACTTTCCAGGTCTGTTTGAAAGACACAAGCTGCTCTTCTCCTTCAACATGACCGTAAAGATCGAGCAGGCCGAGGGTCGTGTCCCCCAGGAGGAGCTCGACTTCTTCCTTAAAGGTGACACGCTGACGAAGCTCATGCGATCTATCCGGACTCTGGAGAGGATGTGATCACCAGTAACTCTCGGTCTTTCCGTATGATGTAGGGAACCTCTCGCTGGAGAAGAGTAAGAGGAAGAAGCCGTGCGCGTGGCTGCCGGATCAGGGCTGGGAGGATCTCGTGCGTCTCACTGAACTTTTCCAAACAGAGTTCGGCTCACTGATCGGCGACATCGAGAAGAATCCGACCGAATGGAAGGATGTGGGTTTGATGTTAATCTCTCACACACACAGACAGACAGAGACACAGACAGTGACTCGACAGTGTGTTTCCCCTTTTGTTTATATCAGTGGTACGACATGGACGCCCCGGAGCAGGCAGAGTTCCCCATGAGGTACGGAGACAGTCTGACAGATTTCCAGAAACTTCTGCTTCTGCGCTGCTTCAGGGTGGACCGAGTGTACCGCGCCGTCAGCGACTACGTCACCATCACCATGGGAGAGAAGTAAGATGAGAGGGTCACGCTGCATAAGTATTCACGCCTCCCCTCCTAAAACTGAGTGTGTTACGCTGCTCCGTGAGGTACCATGAGCAGAAGGGAGAAAAGATGTGGTTAGCTGGTTTTAAATGTCTCGGGGGAGACACGTTGTAGCCCTCACCACCTCTTAGATAAAAAGATGTGTGATGGGTAGAGCTGGTGGGTGTTGAGTGAGAAATAAAACATTTTTGCATTGTAAAAGCCCTATATACTGTATAGTACGGTGGTACATCGTCATACGAATGCCCCGCCTACCGAAATTACGCCTGAACTGAAATTTTGCAAGACATTTGCACGCCAAACCATGCAAAGCATTTTCGGTATGTGAGCAACGAACCGAATTCCAAATTATGTCCGGGATCCGTTTAAAACTCGTTTGTGTCAGTGGAAAGCCAAGCGAAGTGAGTATTTTGTGGATTTTTTTTGGCATTCTGTGTACGATTTAGGGAAGATGTAGCACCGCGGGTCACAAGAATGTTAGCCAATACGGTAGCAAGAAGAAAAGGGAGCAGTTTTCAGTTTGGTTTTAAAAATGGCCGCTGCCGAGGCGAAAGTAGCGGGGGTCTGCGAGCAGGCTGAGCCTTGAGCAGAGAGAGAAAATGGATCTTTAACCTCTCTAATGAGACTTGCTTTTGCTTTACACGCGCGCTGTACACACACACATACAGACACACACGTGGTCACAGTGTTCTAGTAAACAGTACACGCGTGCAGGGATGTTGATTGTACCAGTAAGAGACGAGCACTAAGACCCAGCAGGGGAGACGATTACCCACAATTCCGCAGGACAAGAGAGAGAAAAAGCGTCGGCTCAGTTGTGATCACGTGACGCTCGGCGACAAAACAAGAAGCGCATGCGTGATACGCGGTACTCGTAAACCAAGACTTGTTCGTTTTTCAAGTAAAAATTTATTTAAAATCTTTGCTCGTCTTGCGGAACACTCGCAAACCGCGTTACTCGCAATCCAAGGTTCTACTGTATTATTCTATATAAATATTAACTGTTTTATTTCTACTTTGTCTCTCTGTGTTTCAGGTTCGTGCAGCCTCCAGTGATCAGTTTCGAGGCGATATTTGAGCAGAGCACTCCGAACTCCCCCATCGTGTTTATCCTGAGTCCCGGCTGTGAACCCGCCACCGATCTGATGAAGCTGGCCGAGCGCTCCGGGTTCGGGACCAACAAGCTTAAGTTCCTCGCCATGGGACAAGGACAGGAGACGGTACACACACACACACACACACACACACACACACTTACAGAAATATAGTGATGTAATATGGACTCTGACAGAATGGTAACTTGTAACGCATGTATTGTGGTGTAAGTGGGTTACTTCACGTTTCTTCACCGCTTCCCAGGTTGCACTGCAGCTTCTGGAGACGGCGGTGTACCGAGGTCAGTGGCTGATGCTCCAGAACTGTCATCTGTTAGTGAAGTGGCTGAAGGAGCTGGAGAAATCTCTGGAGAGAATCACGAATCCTCACCCAGACTTCCGGCTGTGGCTCACCACTGACCCCATCAGAGACTTCCCCATCGGCATCCTGCAGAAATCCCTCAAGGTCCATTACACTGCTGTCGTGATATTTAAACAGCGCTCGCTCATATTCTGGTGTTCTTTACCATATTGTACTAGCAGAGATATCTGAAAGAAAATTGAATGAGAGATTCCATTACACATTTGTTTATTAGGGATCTAAATCTGAACTCTGTAAAGCTGCTTCGATTTGAAAATCACAGCGCTGATTAAACGGGAACGTTTTCAGGTGGTGACGGAGCCGCCGAACGGGCTGAAGCTGAACATGAGAGCCACGTTCTTTAAGATCCCGCCGGAGACGCTGACGAGCTGCCCTCACCCGGCCTTCCGCAGCCTGGTCTACGTGCTGGCCTTCTTCCACGCCGTGGTGCAGGAGAGACGCAAGTACGGCAAGATCGGCTGGAACATCGCGTACGACTTCAACGAGTCTGACTTCCAGGTAAATTTTAAATAAATTCCAGGACATTTTAAATAAATTGTTTTTAAATAAAAAACAGTGAGTCACACAGGTTTGTGAGTCGAGCAGCGCGCGACACTTCGACAATGGAAGAAGACGGTGCAGCAGTGAGTTTGCTTACATGTGACGAAACCAACAACGAGGAGATTGTA
>JAOTQY010000026.1:362553-376600 GCA_026413445.1 Dolichallabes microphthalmus | reverse complement strand
TTTGTTGACAAGTGGGGCTTGAAAATTCGCTCAACCCCTTAAGTGGGGAATGACAGAAAAAGTTTGAGAACCACTGGTCTAGTGTGTGTGGTTGGGAACACAGAGATGGTATTATACAGTTATTAATAAATCGGCTGTATGATTTCATATCACTATATGGGACACTTAGTTGTATAGTGACTAGTGAATTGGGTGTGTGGTTGGGATATGCCCACAATGATACTGTTATGTAGTGAACAGTGAGTGGTGACCCATGGTGTTGAATATTATATAGCGACTAGTGAACATGGCATGCAGTTTGGGACACGCCCACATTGAGGATGTTATGTAGTAACAAATAAATAAGCAGTGTGGTTTGGGACATCTCCACAATGTATGTGTGTGTGTGTGTGTGTGTGTGTGTGTGTGTGATGATGTCACGGGGCTGTAAATTGCGAGTGACAGGTCGATACTTACGGCTGTAGCTTTGATTTAATCACACACCTGTCAGTGGGTATTTGTCTGTCTGCCTTCGGCTATTCCCTCGGGTCAACAACCCTCCCCCCACCCTGTACATCCCATCTGCACAGAGAGAGAGAGAGAGAGAGAGACAAGTCATTAACAGGACTGTCAGGAGGCGCGCTAGTTGGTTAGCATCTAATAAATAAGAAATGAGTTCTTCCATAACTTCCATAACTATACAGTTATTTTTTTGGGGGGTGGGGTTGGGGGCGAGAGAGTGGGAGAGAATGACAGAGTGAAAAGAAGGGGGGTAGACTGAAAGGAAATGAGACAAGAGAAATTGCGAGAGACAGCAAAAGAAAAGAATGAAGAAGAAAATCCCGCAGCCACGCCCACTGTGCATCATGCTCCGCCCACTGACCAGTAGTCTACTGTAACCTGTGTCCATGAGCCAGTTTAGCGGATTATCTGCATGGCTTCTGAGAGTCTCTTTCATCTGCTTTCATCTTTCTGCCTATAAACACTACATCCTGCATCTCTAGCGTTTTAGACTTAGCTTGTCATCGCATGCTAGGTCATAGCTTAGCCTTATTTAAAAGCATTAAGTGTGTTAGCTTTCACAGGATCTCGGCTTCCTGAGTGTCCTGAGCTTAGTCTTGTGCCGTATTAATGGATTAGCTTCCTAGGAGTGAACGCTTTCCCAGAAGGCTGAGTGGAAGCTTTCTTGTGAAAAGCATTAAATCTTGGCTTCCCAAGCGTGCCATGCTGCCGTAGCGTTTTAACTTCCCAGGAAATGGTAATGGCTTCAAAACTCTTGTAACGCTTACAATGTTAGCGTTGTAGTCCTGCCTTGCCAGCACATTATCTAGCTAGCTAGCATTTTAACTTGATTAGGCGTCATAGCTTTGAGTTGTCTTTTTGACTTGCCTTAGCTTTCTCCAAAGTATTAGTTTACCTTTTTAAAAAGCTTAGCTAAGTTTTTAAGCTTCACGGTCGAGGCGGTTTTAGTTGTTTTATGTTAATCAAGTAAAGAAGCATCTTTAGAATTTAGCGAAGACACTGATTTAGCACTAATATGTAGTGCACTTGGCTCTAATCTTCCTTCAAGTTTTCTTCTACAGCAGTTTTTTCTGCGTGTTTCTCCCTCAGTCAAAAAGAGCGCAGGGGAAGAGGACACAATGTGTGATTTTTTCTTTCTTTCATCCCTCTGTTCTGTTCTCAATTAGAGCTCTTTAAACTGTGTCAAACTGGAACTGGAAGCTAAATCACACACAGACGCGCTCCGTCTCCCGGGTGGAATGCGGCGGGCCTCAGACCGAGCTGTTCGCTGACTCTCGTGTTGATGGTCGAGGGAGATTGCGTCGAGGTCTGGCCTACATCGTATTTCTGAACCTGGCCTAGAACATTAATAGCATCTCAGAACTTGTAATTAGTTAAAACTTTCCAGAAGGCAGTGTTTACCAAGCGCTGCGGGGGGAGGATGGGTTTCACCCAGATGTTTCTGAAAAGTGTGTGTGTGAAAATGTGTTTCCTGTGAAAAGTGCTGCTCTGTAGAAGGTTCTGGAAAGAAATAATGTGATGGCATCATCAAAATCAGCCAATCGCATGCAACCATGGGCAGGTTTCACCGCGCTGAGTGTGTCACAATGACGGGCTGTTCCAGTCATCCTCCTCTCTCCTATAGTTTGTCTTGTCTGTGTGTGTGTGTGTGTGTGTGTGTGTGTGTGTGTGTGTGTGTGGTGTGTGTGGTGCATTTGGTCTGTCTCTCTGCCAGATGAGTGTTATGATAATATGATATATCTTACAGACATACACACACACACACACACACACACATGGTTCCTGACCTCAGACACACTCTTTTTCACAGCTGGTTCTCCTTAAACCTTCTCGAGATGATTGCTGTACAAATAGAGACATGGTTGCTCTATGTGTCTCTGAAGTCTCATGTGTGCTGGGTTAGCATTAGCATTAATGCTATTGGTGGTAGCATTAGCTTCAGCATTAACATTTAGTGCCTCATAACTGTCTTATGTCTTAGGAGAAGAAACTATCATAAATCTACAAGCTAGTGTATTGGCGTGTTTTTGTATTTGTGTGTGCGACCAGAACCTATACAACCTAAACCCTATACGCTATACCCCACACATGAAACACACTATACTCAATACACATACGCTATACCCTACACATTACACTATACACCCCACACTGTGAATCCTACACCTTACCCTATAAACACTATGTATAACAAAAATAAAATAAAACACTTCATTGTGGTTCTTCTCTCTGTCCGCTTGTTAAACGCAACGCTGAAAATCCTCCTGAGAGCTGAAATTTTTTTATGTGAAATGGAAAGAAAAGAGAAAAAAAAAAAAAGAATCTGCCACGGAAATGTTGCACATCTGTTTGCGGAGTGAGATCGGTTGTCCCTGAGGAACTGCGTCGCATCAATCTTCCCCAAATAAATAAATAAACAAACAAACAAATAAATAAATAAAACCTCAACGTGCTTGACAAGTAAACCCAAATCACGCTCGTTGTTATTTATTTTCAGACGATGCTCCTGCGACAGGCGACATCTTGTTCCGCCATCGTCCCGCGAGGCCTCATGTCTCTCGCGCTGACACCAAAGCAGCGGGAAATTTACTCGTGAATTTGTCACGATCCTTCTCTCTCTCTCTCTCTCTCTCTCTCACACACACACACACACACACAGGTTGTTTACACACCTCCGGATCTGTCGCCCGGCTGTCGCAGCTGTCAGCGTGCGCTCGGAGATGCGCTCTGATTGGACCGGAGGAAAAAAATCAGAAATAAACATCAGATGCAGAAAATAACGAGGAAGCGCAGGGTGCAGTGTCGCCTGTTTCACACCGCGCTGACGGCTTCGATGCTTTCTAATCGACCGCAAATTAATTCAGGTTCCTTTCTTTTTCTTTTTTAGACGTTATTCTCCGTGGTGACATTGAGGTTCATCAAATTACAGGTTTTAAGCTCTCATCTCGATTCGTTTAATTTCACATCTGTGTGTGAATAAAAGACTTCAGCTTTGTTTCCTAAAATACTCTGTGCCATAAACAAATGCAGGTCGTGCGCTGTTTAACGAATTTACTCCCAATTAATTACATTTCATATAAATATTTGCGTGTGCAGTCGTTACCACTCAACGTCCTTCAAGTACCGTAATATGTGGCAGTAGTGCAGGTTTTACGCTCGCTCAATTGTTATCGTTTCTATAGCAACAGCTCGAACTTGGTCACTTCAGTGAACATCTACTGTTGTTTGAGCATTAGCTGCCTGCTAGTTTTTCATGTTTGAGAATATTAAGACTAGCCAGCTGGCTTTTTTTGAGCTCGTATATTTACTAGCCTATTTAAATAGCCTTTTGTTCCTTTAACGCGGATGAATATCACTAGAGATGTCACATGACCTTGTAAGTTTCCCCATTTAGCATTAGCATTATGGCTAACATTAGCACATTGTGCAACCATTAGAAATTCAAGATTCAAAGAACTTTATTAATCCCAGAGGGAAATTGCTTAAAACTTAGTACTCCCGTTAGCATTAGCACTCCCGTTAGCATTAGCACTGTGTCCTTCTCTGTCCTTCAGCATTACTACTAGTGTAATTCCAGATTTTGTGAATCCGTTTAACCACATGACCAGAACAACAGTTTTCACTTCATCCTCTCTCTCTCTCTCTCTCTCTCTCGCTCATTCTCTCTTTTGCTCGATCATGTACGCTCTCATCCTACATCTCTGTTTTTCTATCTCGGTCTCTCTCTAAATCTCTTCCTGTCTCTCTCTCTCTCTTTTATCTCTCTCTGATTTCCTCACACTTCTCACCCTGTACCTTTTCTTTTAATATCGGTTCTTCTTTCTGCCTTTTATCATTCTGTCTCTTTTTCTCCATCTGTCTCAGTCTTCATTCGTCTTCCATCCATCTCTTACCTACACTGCTCTTTTATCTGTCTCACTCTTTCTGTCTATCCCACTAATCTCTCTCTCTCTCTCTCTGTCCTTTTCTGTTCTCAAATTCCCCATTCTGTATGTGTGTGTGTGTGTGTGTGTGTGTGTGTGTGTGTGTGTTCGTGTGATGAATGGGACGAGCTGTACAGGGAGCGAGCCCCTGTGCTCACGGCTCGTTTAGCCTCCGCTACGCTCACTCGCTCATCCTGCTCTCTCTCTCTCTCTCTCTCTCACACACACACACACACACACACAGGGGGATCAGTGTACAGATTCAGCCACTGGCCTTCTCCAGCCAGGAGGTGAGAGTGGAGGAGGTAGTGATGTTAGCGCGCACACACACACACACACACACACACACACAGAGTGAGAGAGAGCGAGAGAGGCTACTGTGAGAGTTTCAGTAGATTAAAAGAGTCTCTGATCCTCGGCTGTGTTTCGTTTTGATAAACAGAGCGGTGTTCACTTCATGCTCAGATCTGTGAGGGTCACGTCCCAAATCACTCAGTCTGTCCTCTATAAGAGAGAAAACTGGTGCCGTGACCCACAGAGCAGAAACCAGTCAACGTCTGAGGCTAGGAAACGCCACGGAAGGTTCCGGAAAGTTTACCTCAGAATGAGTAAAATTACACTACTGCTACGCTTAGCATCCACCGCTAACCCAACTTCAAGTGAATAATATCCTGTCGCTAGGCAACTAGAACACATCCGTCGAACTGAGCATCATCTAGCTAACGAATACGGCTAATAAAAACGATCCACCTGTCACACAGGCAGAACGTGTCGAGCGAAAGTGGCACAGAAACTTCCGGAAGGTCAGAGTTTACCTGAGGTCACCTTCTGAGAAAACACTCTTCTACATTCTTAAACTGAAAAAGTGCTGAAATAATACGAGGTGTGTGTGTGGGGGTGTGTGTGTGTGTGTGTGTAAGAGAGGAGGTTTATTAAACATTAAGACATTTAAAGAAAAAAAAATGGGTAGAAAGAAGAAAAGTGAGTAGAATTTATAAAGTATAAAGTAGGAAGGAAAAAGTGAAATAGATGGAGGGAGGAATGAGAAACAACCCATAAAGGAAGTGTGTGTTTAAGGACTTGATCAGCCGGCTGCTGTATCGTTTGTTACTTATTGCCAATCTTGGGATGGTTCAATTGAATACTCTGTATTTAATGTAGGCCCCGCCCCTAGGGGGGGCGTGTCTTGCTGTACAGTAGCCGGAGTTCACATGTTTTCTCAGTTTGTTTTTGTCTAAGCGTGTAGCACATGTGCTTTTCGTTTTTCCTAATGAGAATAAATATTAATGTTTGGGGTTTATTCACGTTCCAAGGGGCGGAGTTTGTCTGAGTTGGTGATCATGTGACTTTGGCATCAGAGTGATTTCCCTTAGACTGTCCTCTGTATTTAGCTAGCTTGGTCAGCATGTGTGTCGATTATGCAAGGGGTGTGGCCTGGCATATCTCAAACGCTATTTGCTGTTCAGACACTTTAGTCACTACCGTTACTGAAAATGTGTGTGTGTGTGTGTGTGTGTGTGTGGAGCAGGATGGAGAGCTGCAGTGACTCTCAGACCTGCGGCTGTTTCTCTAAATCACTTCTGCGTCGAGAGATTTCCACTTCCTGTTTCTCAGGTCGTTAAGGGCCACTCGGGAGGGTGTAAAAGGAGGCAGTGTAACATGTGGAGACACGACCCGGAGGTTCAGGCCGCCGTTGTCCAATTACACACCGCAGAGAAGTGCAGGAATTTATTTCTGTCCCTGTGTGAGTTAAACACACACACACACACACACACACACACACACACACACATGCACAATAAGAGCAAGACCTCCTACCACGCCCTGCTGCACCACCTGCAGCCAAACACACACACACACACACACACACACACACACACACACACAACGAGGGTTTAAGACAATAAACTACAGGCTAATGGGAATAAAAAATTAAAGCTATTATAGATTTTAAGCATGTATTTCCCGAGAGTTAAAGAGAAAGGTGTGTAAGTTATCAGACTGTCGTGACCTTCTCAAGGTCGTGTTTAATAAAGTGAAGAATGTGAGGAATTCGTAAAGCGCCGCACTGTAACGCCGCATCGAGGAATGCAAAATAACTCAGAATGGAATTATGTGAAAAATTCCTCTGAACAAATAAAAAAAGAAATATAATTAAGAACGGAAGTTGTTTTACGTGACTGCAGTGATACGACTGAAAAAAAAAACCAAGAAGAAAGGAACGAGTGAGTCGCCTCTGCTGCTGCTCCTCCTTTATTTTGTTTTTGTTCTGTCGCTCCTGATGTCGCCCCATGTGACTGCACTTCCTTAGTGGACTGCAGAGTGTTATTGAGTGTCAGTGTGTGTGTGTGAGATGTGCCTCAGGCTGTCACACTATAGCAGTGTGTGTGTGTGTGCGTGTGTGTGAAATCAGAGGGTTAGAAATATGTATATACCTGAGTGTAGCATGTATTTTAGATCGAATACCCGTATATAGGATGACTGGAAAACACACTGAGCTTGATCAGCAATCACAGCACAAAGTCAAATAAACATGATCAGCTCAGATTTAAATAAATAATCAGCTCAAATAATACAATAATCAGATCAGGTCACATATAAATATATATGATCAGCTAAAGTTCAAATAAACACAATAAGTTCAAAATTACATTATATATAATGTCAAATTAAAATGTATATAATCAGCTCAAATTGAAAAGTGAAGATTGAAGATAAAGTATTAAGATTAAGATAAATGTAAATAAATTCGGTCAGCTCCAGTATATAATGTAAAATTTATCCAATGTTAAACAAATTATGAAATCAGTTCAAACTCCTATATGTAGAATTAAATTAAAATGTATGTGATCAGTTTAAATAAAAAAAATATTATCCAAATTCAAAATTATGTGATCAGCTTGAATTTAAATGTGTAAGGTTAACTCCAAATAAAGGAGTATACGTCTAACTCAAATATAAATAAATGTAATTAATTCAAATGAAAAAATGTGAGTAGCTTAATTTTAAATACACACAATCAGTTTAAATGAACTCGGACATGGTTGAAGTCGATAAGGATCAGTTTAAATGATCAGCTCGACTCTCAGTAAAGATCAGATCTAATAATCCTGAGCAACTCAAATAAATGCACTTAGGCAATTACAACTCTATAAACTCTATAACTCTGACAAGTGTGGTTTCAACTTGTGTAAGCTGGAACAGTTTTGTTTGCTTATGTGTGTGTGTGTGTGTGTGTGTGTGTGTGTGTGGTTAATGAAACACTAGCTTGTCGGCGCTCTGTGTAATGCATTATGGAACAAAGAGACAGAAGCGGGATATGAAGTGGGTGTAGGAAGCTCGGAGCTCGGCCGGGTCTCCTGGGCTCTGTAGCGCTAATTAGAGAAGAAGAACCTCTTGCCCTCTGTCTCCTATCCTCTATTATCCCTCCATCCTCTCTTCCATTATCCCTCCCTCTTCTCCTCCTCTCCCTCGGGGTGTGGGGGTGGCTGTGGGGGGTTAAAAAGGGCTCTCTCCATCCTCGGGACGAGTGCTCGGGGTCTTTAAAGCTCCGTCCCCCGGGGCGTGCTGTCAGTCTGGACTCCAGATGGAGAGAGAGAGAGAGAGAGAGAGTCTGCTAGCTAAAGTGGCTAATCCATATATCAGCACCACAGGGACTTTTTAAAAATAAATTGTCTCTTTGTCGTCTTAGTAATTAGCATTGTGAGTTAAATTGACACACAAAGCTTCTTAGCTTGCTAGCATGAGGTTTCAGTATTAATGATTAAAATCATGAAGGTGAGAAGAGAGTGATTAGCATTGTTAGCATGCTTTCTGGTAACCTCTATACCAAACTCAGCACAGGTAATGCAGGATCGCGCAAGTCTCTACATTCCTCCACATGCTAACTGCTAAGCCATTTGCTAGCTTTTACATTAATGATAAAGAGAAAAAGCTAAATATATGGCTTAAATCCTGATCTGTGTGCCTAGCGGCGTTAGCGGGGTGTGCGCTAATATTCACTTCAGATGATTTAGCATGTCTTCCTCTTCTACAAGTTACTGCTAAGTTGTTGCAAGTTTAGTTTAGCTTAGTGTGTACGCTGTGTAAACAGCTGTATGTACTGTGGTATGGACTACGCTAGCGTGACATGGCGATATATCATTCCTTTAACATTTTTGCTAGGATGAGGAGTTTTTCCTTTTGATTACAACCTATCTAAACACGATTAGCTAACACTTTAGCGGCTTGCGTTAGCGTTTCAACAGTTGGCTTTGTGTTTGAGTTTAATTCAATTTGAACTCCTAACTTTTAACTTAATAACCGTAATGTGATATCGCTAACTCAATTCCACTCATTTACTCACCAATCATTTGGTTTTTTTGCCAGGGGATTTTATTTTTAAAAATGTGTGTCCCGTCTCTCTCTCAGTAAAAAGAAGTTAAACTTTTTCGAGATGAAGGTGGGGTCAGACGCCAGAGTGAAACTTGAGTTGAGCGTGTTTATGCGACTAGCCTGTCCCGGCTAATCATTTCCTCAGGGCTTAGCCGCTAAACGGATCCTGAAATTCAAACCCTTTTTCTGAGGAAGCAGCCGAGTCTGTTTAGCATCGGCTAATTGCTTTAGCATTTAATCAATTCATCTCTATAGCGAGAAGAAGAAAAAAAAGTTTGCCATGGCACCAGTTTAAGCGCTATCTCGCCTTTCATGTAGCTTTTATAACGAAAAATAACTAACTCACTACAAGTAAGAATACGCGGCTATAAAAAGCTGACTAATGGTTACCCGCTATTTTGAATTTTCAGTTATTTTACGCTCTTTTCTTTGTTGTAATCTTGTACATGTATTCTAATTGTATTCTAATTGCTAACCACTTAGCCAGGTGCTTATTTACACTTCCCCTTCGTTTACATAATTATATTATTATTTATTTATAAATCTTTATTGCTGGTTAGTAAATACAATCATGACTGTTTTTTCCTAGTAACCCATATTACACACCAATTTTGAGCTAATTTCCTTCGTAGTGGCTAACTCCTAACTCTACTACACCCCTTGTTTTTTAGTTTGCTAACATTTATGCCAAGTCATGCTAATTCCATCATAAACACCATTTCCCTCATTCACTAGCCATATATATATATATATATTTTTTTTTATGTTGTTTCATTTATTTTGTAGCTAGCAGTGTATGCTAAATGCTAAGCAGGCCGTCATCTAGCATCGTATTGTGTCTTGAGTTTTTTTTTTTGTATTTTTATTTAAGTTAAAGTTAGATGCTAATTAGTCCCTTTTTCTTTAAGCTAATGCTAGGGAAATTTGCAAACTTGTATCTAGATGTTAAAGATGACACTCGTCCTTGGACACTGTTTAAATTTCGCTAATTAGCTGAATTCCTCGTTCGCCGGTTCCTTTGTATCCGTTCAAGGTGCAGCTAATACGATTGTTATTTGCTAAGTATTAGATTGCTAGCAGTCTATTAACATCACGCACGTTATGTTGTAGCTAGCTATTAAACACGATGCTTGTTGTATCCATGGATGATAAATGATGTAGGATCATCGCTAATTTACTGATTAGCCAGCAGGATGTTCGTGCTGTTCGCTCATTAACGTTGTAGCTAGCGGATAAACGTGACGTCCTGTCTCCTTGTGTCTCTCCTTTGTGTGAGTATTTATGTACTCCGACCCAAACCGGCATCTCCTCCTCCTCCTCCTCCTCCTCCTCACATCCCTGTTCACTCGTTCTCCCCCTCCTCCGTTCATCCCTCGCTCCTCCTGCAGGGGTTTCATTATGCACCTCTGGAGCTGCTGTGGCTCTCAGCGGGAGGACTGAATCTGTCGCTCCGGCTCTCCTGAATGCCAGAGGATTAGCATATCTAACACAGACGGAGGCAGAAAGGGCTGCTGGGAAAAGGAAAAAAAAAAAGACAAGAAGAAGAAGGGGGGAAAAAAGAAGGAGACGAGCATCCGTGTCCGTGTTGAGTTCCTCGGGCGTGAAACACAGCAACATATGGTGAACGAGGGAACACACACACACACACACACATATCTCTTTTCTGTTGTTTTCTTTCTCTTTTCTTCTCGTTCATCAGTCCATCCTTGCTTCCCCTTCCAACCTCCCCCGCTGTACGCAAAGTGGCTTATGAAAATCACCCGTGTAAAAGACATGTAAATCCATCTGGAGCATGATAAGTGATATAAGGGCGCGCACACACACACACACACACACACACGGTTCAAAGTGGCTTTGAGTGTGTTAAGTGTGTCTTATATAAACAGTTCTATAGCTTCATTTTCATTAACAACCCCAATCTATGAATATGCAAATAAACATGCTCATTTGGCCACACCCCTACATCCTATGCAGTTAGCTGAGTGCGAGAAAACTAGCTCAGGTTAGTCAGAGGTTTTCAGGGACGTCACTATCTGGAGCCTGCACCCCAAATATGATGTTACCATGACAACCAACATGCTAACATTAGCATAGTGAGCAGGATCTGAAGCTAGTTCGTTTCCGGTAATCGTGTTCACATCCGTAGGTTCGACCATTTACGGCTAATGTAGTTTGTGACATCACAGTTTGTGCGCAAACATGGCTCCGCCCCCAGAAGTACGAGGTTGCTATTTAACTTGCTAACTGTAATCTCCAGTCGGTGGGCGTGGCTTTTGAGCACTCGAATACTTCACTGGGACTTCAGCAACTGTTCCTTTTTTTAAATCAAGGATTGAAAACATGGACCGAGTGTTTAATTTTGCTCTTAAACATACGAGCAGGAGAGACTTTATCACTGAAGAATAAAATGCCTGAGAACGCGAACACTGCGCCGGCGTCGTTAGCGTTAGCATTAAGCCTCCTAATAACAGTAAACTGTTTTAAAATAACATTTTACTAAATTGTTTTAGTAAATGCAGGGATGTTGTTTTATTCTTGGATGTGTTTGTATTTTTGGCAGTGAAGGTGTCTCACACACACTCACACACACACTCCCCACCCCCGGTCGTGTTCTCAGTGCCGACCCTCCGGTTGCTACATCGATTTAAGCTCGCTAATGATGAGAAATGATGCCATAACGCCGGCCGTTAAACCGCAGGGCCGCGTAACAAATGCGCTTCGGAGACCCGGCGTTTGTCTCTGAATAGATTACAGCGTGGCTTCAGTGACCTTAGATTTAATCTCGCGCTGCCTCTTTTCCTCGCCTTCTCTCTGTTCCTCATGATAACAGATCATCAGTGCTGCTGCTGGAGCTCTTCACCCTCTCCCTCACCCAGCGCCGGGGTCAGAGCGAGACGCCGCACGCCCCGCCCGCCTCAGGTCCAGGGACAGTTCACATCCCCATTCGCTTCAGCTCCCGGATTCATTTGGCTTCCAGATTCAGTTTCGTTATAGATTCATTTTCATTCCAGATTAGTTTCAGTTCAAGATTTCTTTTATTTCTGCATTAATTTTTTTTTTGTTCCAGATTAATTTCAGTTTCATATAGGATTCAGTTCCAGATTTAGTTTAGTTCCCCGGGATTATTTTTAGTCCCAAATAATTATATGTTTTAATTTCAGATTAGTTTTAGTTCCCGAGTCATCGTGATCTAGATCTAGATTCGGTTCAGTATGGAGCTCCAGACTTTGAGTCACAAACTGAAATTGGTTTCAGCTCCAGACTGGTGTCGGGTTACAGCCGCTTAATCCTTTTCCTTTTCAGTCTCAGTTTCAATACTAAATTAGTTTTAGATTGAGATTATTTCAGGTGTAGACTCCATTGAGCTCCAGATTGAGTTCAGCTCCTGTCTGGTTCGAGTCCGTACAGCAGTACAGTATTACAGTATAATAGTTTTATTATATTTATGTGATAAATGTGTGCCGCCGTAGTACGTGTATCGTATCGTGTCTCGCACCAGATCGGTTCTGATCTTCTGATCTTACAGGATCCCAGCTCTGGGTTCTGCGGCGCCGTGTCCCTGTGTACCGCCTGAGCTGTGGATGCTCTGGGAGAAAAGCTGGAGATAAAGGAGGAGCTCCAGGAGCAGAGAGGTTCATTTAGAGCCGCGTTCTTTCATGTCCACAGCAGGGTTCTGTAACCTCAGGACACGGGCTCGGGTTGGTCTGAAGCTCCGGCTGTATATCTCCAGCTCACGCTGATTCACGCATGAATGACCTCAGCACTTCTGAAAGCAGGCCGGACACGATCGCGGGTTTTAGAGTCGTAGACGGCGTGGACAGTCATGGGGTGGCCGAGCGCCTCGCTACACGTTTCTCATGTTCACGGATTCTTCTGAGGGGGATGTCACGTTCTTCTCACAGGGATTTTTCAGCTTCTCTACTCTCTGATCTGTTTATACTCGGATCTAGAGCTTAACAATCACAATTTCTAGATGCGTTTATGGAGTTTTCTTCATTCCTTCCTCATCAGAGTAAACACTGACCGCTCTGGAATAAATAGCATTCACTAAAATAAGCAGCAGCGTTCCGGAAAATCACTTAATCCTCCCAGAGAGATCTAATGCTGTAGTAACCGTTTCTCGGGGTACCTGGAAGTACAACATCATTCTTAGCACATGAGATGGATTAAAGAAAGCTATTCAATTCAGAAAGCTCCACCTCCTGCAGAAGCATTAATTAACTGTGTGTTTATTTGTCTGATGATTTGCTCTTAATGAAGATGCAGCACCTGAAGTTACTGAAAAGGTTCCTCTTGTTCCAGAAGGTTGTTTCTCTTCAGGAACCGTGTTGCTTATGGCTGCTTTAAAAGATCACCGTGTGATCGCGCTTTTTTTCTCTTTTTTTCCCTCTCCAAGGCCCTGCAGCTTCTCTTTCATTCTCCGCTGCGTCTCTTTTGTCTCACACGCCGCTCTCATCTCAGCGTTTCATCGCAGAGCTTCTACCAAATCCATCCTCAGGCCTGTGTGTTCTTGTCAGTCGCTGCTAGCGTTTTGGCTAACAGCAGCGCAGGTTTGGGATTTCCAGGCTCTGTGCTTTGTCCCAGTCCTCCATGACACCTCGAGAAGATGGCGTCTGTGTTGTGCATGAAGACGAGAGAAGCTTAAATCTCTCCAGGGACGTCTTTTTTTCTTCTTCTTTTTCTTTCCCCCCCCAAAGCCGGCGCGAGCGCCTTTTATCCGCGACGACGAGAGCAGCCGCTCCGGCTAACAGGCTCGGCGGTTTTCTGCAGCGAGACCGAGATCATACGCTTGTTATTCTCCCGGAAAGAAAATAATAAAGAAAAAACACGACAACGACAACGACACGGAAATCTGATAAATTGGTGCCACGATGTATTAAATTACCAATGCGCATGAAAAATTCATTCCAGGACGCCTTTCACACTCTGTGAGTCACTGCGCCGTTTACTTTTATCTCGTTAAGGCGGAAAAAATTTCGTTAGGGAGGAGAAAAATCATGCCACATATTATTCCTCTCTCTCTCTCTCTGTGTCTCTGATCCATTTTTTAACGGCTGTAGTAGCAGAGCAGAGAAACACGCTGGAAATGAAAAATCACTCATCAGTGGAACGCTTATAAATATTCATGAGGAGGAGAAATATGCGAGTCTATTTCTCGGGGTTCTTATAGAGCACTTTCTGAACGTAAAAGCTTCAGAGGCTGAGTGCAGAAAATCTACCTGTGTGTGTGTGTGTGTGTGTGTGTGTGT
>JAOTQY010000026.1:316117-326834 GCA_026413445.1 Dolichallabes microphthalmus | reverse complement strand
CCCCTTATCACGCCATCCGGCCATGTTTGCCCCCCCAGCTGCCCTCCCCCCTCCTCCTGCTTTACCCACCAACAGCCTGGTGGTCCCTGGACACCCAGCCGCCACGCCCTACCCAGGTAAGAGCACCTACACCACCACCAACCCCTTCACCTGTACGCGTACAGTAGAGCTCAGCGTTAAGGGTCACACGGTTAACCCTGAAGGAGTGAAGGTCTAGCTCCCTAGCATCAGTTCCTGAATCTGAACGGTCAGTTTTGAAGCAGAAATTTGGTGAGATAATTAAAGACAGAACGGTTCGTTCTCACCTGCCGTTCTAGATTTCTTGTCCTGGTTCTAGAATGGTCACCATGACATCTCCAGGCGCTGGGATTAAACCGTAAAAACTCCACTTCTGCTGCTGCTGGAATCATCATCCTCAGAGTTCTAGACTGATTGATTCTAGAAGCTTCTAGACCCGGGTTCTGGTCTGTAATTAAGAAATCAGAATTCAAACGTGATGTCACTCAGTTTTGTGATTAAAGATCAAACGCCCGTTTCATTATCACTTTATCATCTTTAATGTTCTAGAATTATCAGTGGAGTTCTAGAACCGAGTTTTCTGACATTGTAACGTCAGAAGGATTTTAAGAAGCATGTTTCGTTATCATTAACGCTCTAGAATTATGATCTAGAGTTCTGATACGCCTGATAATGATGATATTTTAAATTAATTTATTTATTTATTAGCTTCATTGTAGTCTACAATCCTGATTGGGGTTCCGGAATGGAATAATGTATCATGTGGATATCCATCATTCTAGAACTCTCGTTAGGGTTCTGCAAAGGGAACTCTGTGTCACTGTGACATCATCAGGATTTTCCTTGTTAAAGATGAAAGTCATTATAATAATAATAATAATAATAATAATATGTACCCTGTGATGGAAAGACGACTTTAGTTGTAATGTAAATGAAAGTAGAGCCGGTATGCACGAGCTAAGGATGGCAGTCTGAGGGTGTGTTAATGCGGTGTAACGAGTTCCACGTGTCTGGAGGATGAAAAACAAGTGGCCACTTCTGTTCCAGTCCCGCGTTTGAGACGAGCGAAGCTTTAACGCTTATCTCCAAAAAGCCGAGCGCCTCGTTCCCTCCCTGAGTGATGGAAACACTAATTAATGTTAATGAAACCTAATCAGTCTGAGAGGTAAAGCAGCAGATGTTCAAATTAGAGTGTTTACAA
The DNA here is from genome assembly GCA_026413445.1 of Dolichallabes microphthalmus. NCBI lineage: Eukaryota > Metazoa > Chordata > Actinopteri > Siluriformes > Clariidae > Dolichallabes > Dolichallabes microphthalmus. The sequence continues at coordinate 325,615 of JAOTQY010000026.1, read as the reverse complement.
ACCCTGACACAGGAAGCGTTCCCTCACATCGTCGTGCTCTCCGTCTGCGTTTAAGTCGAAACCCAGAGTTTGTGTAGAAAATCTGATCCGTTTCCTCGCTAGCGGCCCCGCCCTGAACACGCCCACAAAACCTCTCTAATGGAGACATATTCACATTAATATAAACCGTACACCATATATTTAACACATATATTTTTGTGTTTTAAAAAAAGACCCACGCTGTGTAACACTCAAAAATAAATGTAATAAACACAATAAATTAAATTTTAAATGCAATATTACATTTGTGGGAAGTTATTACAATTTTCAAAGTTGAGGCTTTTCACCTTCCACAAACAGCTAAACCCTGCGAGTGTAACAGCGGTTTATTCTGCTTGTGTTATTATTACATTAAAAGCTGCAGATTTGTGTTACGTTTCTTGGCTGTTATTACGTGAGCGAGTGTTGTAGGGTGGTTTTCCTGCAGCATATTGCAGACTAAGGATTTTGTTATTTCTTTTGTAATTAATGGCTGATTCCTGAAGTCCTTCATAATTAACATACTATTTAAACTTTCAAACTAACAACTAGCCGTTTTCACTTACCTGTTCATTATTCACTGAGGACGTTGTTATTAGAGATGGGAGAAAGTCCTTCAGTTATGAATCGCTATTGTTTTGTTCAGATTTATGTAACGCCAAATGATTGATTAGATTTATAATAGAGACGCCCCGGTCGATCAGCCAGTGACTGGAATTGGCTGGCGTTCAGTTTGATCAAACACGCTCACAACTTCAGAGACGTTTGAGGTGATAATATGTTGTGGTTTCTTTATAATCCTACAGGCGGCGCTCTCTGAAATATTCACACATTTTCATCCAGTGTGTAGGAGTGGATTATTTGCTAAAGTTTGTTTAGAAACGATGACGGGCGTCAGAGATAATCGATGTAGCTCTGTGTCATTTAATTTAAACTTCAGTGTTTAACTTGTTTAAATTTAAACGTTTTTGAAGTAAGTTTGTAGTGGTAAATGCTACAAACCTTTGAAAAAACTAATGTCATAAGAAACAGTCTACATTTTTATTCTCTACTTGGGAAGCTGGTGAATAAAGGCCAGTTATAATCATTTTTTAACAATTTTAGGAAAGAAAAATGTCATATCTAATCAGGGTATTTATAAAATCCTTTTAATGACAGATTCACAATATTAACGGGATTGGCACCGTGATATGGTGATGATCTCATATCGGGAGGTAATGTGACTTTCATTCCTGTATGTTATTCACAGCACTTCTTCATGAAAAAGATAGAGGGCGCTATACAGAACACATTGCGGGCATTGGAATTGGGATTGTTGTATATTTTCTATATAATTTCTCCTAAATTTAACCGTCACATGTAGCGCTGTAGCTCCCCTAAACAAACCTGTCTTAAGTGGCTAATGTCCGTGTCTATAGCGCCAGGTTTAACTCCTGTCTGTCACAGCTACAGAAATCTCAGTGGCGATACTGACTCGTACCTAACGCGCGCACTCTCCGTTTTGCAGTAAGATTCAGTGTTATCAAGAAACACACGCTTTAGACTCAAGACATATTTGTTTTTTCACTACTCTGACTAATCCCAATTCTAAACAAACTTTACAGATAATTTGCTCGTGCCACGCAGGACGCTGTGCCTTGTGAGTACTTTAGCGTGCACCGCAAGGATTATAGAGGAACATTTTACCGCTTCAGAGGCAAACGTATACAGTATAAATTCATTTTAATAAATCGATTTTGCAGTTAGTGTGATGATACATGAATCGCCACAGCAAACAATCGTGATACGTCTCTAGATTTTAATCATCATGTAGTATTTTTTTACGTTTTTGTTCATTTTTTTTTCATATTTTTGTTTAAAAGAAAATAGGACTTTCTTGTCTGAGTAATAATGAATAAGTGATGAAATTAAATCACAAACAAAAGGAAATCCATATTACACTGTTTTATACGGACATTTTCCATGATAATGTGCGAGACATTTTTGGAACATATGATTATGTTCATTTTATATAGATTTAATATAGCTGAGGTTTGAGGAAGCAATACGGTTATGGTTTATGGTTAAAGGTGAATAAATATTATTAATTCTGGTGTTGATTATAAACCACACATACAGCTTACAAGGTTTATAGAGACCAACATAATTCACACTATAATGATAATTATTATAATAATAATGCTCCGTATTACACACTTGATGATGTTAAAGGTGTCGTTTGGCCAAAACTGAGACGTCCACGCTGTTCCTGTTATTCCGAAGCTGATATAGCTAACGTGTTCCCGAAAGCTGACAGCCACCAGTTTATCAGAGTCTCGTGTCTCAGTGACTTCACACTGCGGCAGTCATTTTCCAGCCTCATCACTACAGGTACATGACTTTAAATATTAAGCCACACCCCCACTTGAAACAGCTGCTTTAGCGGGTGTGATGTGTCACTAAGCTCTGTGCCGTTTAGGGATGTGCACGAGTACTCGATTAACCGAGTACTCGAACCCATCAGCGGCTCTAAATGTGAGAACTTGCGGTACAAAATGTGAGAAATACCGGAGCACAGAGCGAAAATGGCTTCTAAAGTGTGTAGCGCCGTGTAGCTGGAGAGCCCATCCTCCCCCCCCATACCCCCCCCCCCTCCGACGGTAGAGTTTGGAGAGTGCTGTCCATTGCTATGGTTACCGTGCTAAATTAAAAAGCTCTGAGACGCGACTGTGGCGTCCAGGTCCAGTGTCTCCTGCTAAACTGGTGGCTCTAAGCTTCAGATGCGTGTTAGCGACATTAGCCACGCCGTGTGTAACGGGAACTCGGGGTACGTTTGGTTCCTGGCTGAGCTACTCCTTTAAAAAGGCGTGTGTGTTTTCTGCTGAGGTGACTCTCGGTTCTCTCTTGTCTTCAGATACCAGCCTGTTGATATCATTCAACCAACCAATCATGTATTGCCAGCCTCATTCGGGGATTCTGATTGGCACATTGTCACATGCAACACTTTTACCTCGACCAATGAGCCCTCACGTAGAAAACCCTCACAGCTTGAATTGGAGAAACAGAGAAAGCCAGGTGACTATCCTCTTTCTCTTCTTTTTCCCGCCGTTTGGTTAAACTCACTGGCCGTCCGTGCTTTTTTTTTTTCCTTTTTTTGTCTTCCTTTCTCTCTTCTATTTGTTTTTTTTTTTTTTCTTTTTTTTTTTCTTTTTTTTTCTTTTCCCCTCTTTCCGCTCTCCCTCTTTCTTCTCAGAGCATCATGACCTCCTCCGGCAGGAGCTGAACAACCGCTTCCTGGTTCAGAGTTCCGAGCGGGGTCGGGGGTCGGCTCCGGGGGCGACCGGCTCTCCGTTGTCCCAAATGTCGCTCCTGAGGGCGGAGTTTCACCAACACCAGCACATGCACCAGCATCAGCACACGCATCAGCACACCTTCACGCCTTTTCCCGCCATCATTGGGCCGCCCACTGCGCCGCCCATGGTGCGTACCGCAGCCAGAAATGTGAGGATAAGTAACGAAAAACGACCAGATCAGAACGACTTCCCTGCCCTTCACCACCACACGCTCTGGGGTCCACACATCTCCCTAATCCCTGTTCCCTACACCCTCCGTATTCCCTTCTCACATGCTACGTAGCACACTGACCGAAAGAAGAAACACTGTACAGTACATCCATAGAAACATCAATCCACTGTGGGCGTGTCCCAAACCACACACCGTTCACTAGTCACTTTATAGTGCATAAACATTAGGACGTGTCCCAAACCACACACATGACATTAACATTAGCCAGGAATCAGAATTTAAAATACAAACATAATAATACAAGTTAATAAGGTATTTGCGTGCTAACACCATATTTACCACCACTTGTGGTTCACACAGATGGTCAGGCGTGGGTTATTGCTTTTTTTTTTTTTTTTTTTGTATTATTGCAGTTTCCTGTTCAAAATTGGTGGTGACCTCACCGTTGATGAAAGTCATGATATTAGCCAGTTATTTTGATAAAAGCTAATCGCTTCCATGTGCTGAGAGGCCATTAAGAGCAAAACGGCAACAACTAGCCATCAAAAACCTTCACTTAAACCCCCAAAGGCATTGCATACCTTACCAAGTGTGTGTGTGTGTGTTTTTATTCTTAAAGAGAACAATAGGGCATGATTCACTGTATATGCATTTTGGATCCCATGAGCTAACATGCTAAGAATCATGACAGCATTTATATTCCATATTTATGTGAATATGAAAAATTATAATTATCTCGTCTTTATTGCTAATGATAAAAATCTAACATGCTTATTTGACAGGACTTCTTTAGAATTTTTAATCACACTGCTAGTAAAATCCCACATTTTCCCCCAACCTTGCGCAGCGCTAAGCTACAGTACCGTGAGCATACTCACTCATGTTCATTCATTTTCTCGATAGTGTTAGCCAGCTACCTTAAAAAGTTCATCTAAAAGAATCTTTTAACATGTATTTTCCTAAAACCAGATGTATTGGTTAATAGTGCTACGATGCTAAGATATGCTAGCCTGTTGGGTTTCCTGAGAGGATTTTTCAATTTGTGTTCCTAACTGTAGACTATGAGCTAACTTTAGCTAAACTGACAGAATTTCTATGGTATTTTCACTTGTATCTATAAATGTTTGTAATTTTCACGTTTACCTTTAGCTAACTGGCTAATACTGGCTTACTGACAGGAAATATTTTTACTCATATTCAGAAACATTCACGACCATTATGGCCAACACTAGCCAGTTAATATAAGGTAGCTGTTTTTAAGCTTTTAATTGTTTATAATTTTGTGAGCTAACCTGTAGAATTTTTTCCCTCATGTTCAGAAATGTTCGTCATTTTCACTGCTATTTGTAGCTAGCTAGCTAACAGAGGTTATTTTTTTTTAAGTTATATTGTTACATGTTGATTTAATACAATGCTAAACTAGCCTATATATTTGTTAATAGTGCTAACTAACTTGCTAAGGTATGCGAGCCTGTTTTTTTTTTTTTTTTTTTTTTTTTTTTTAAATGTACCTAACTCTAGCCTACTTGCTAACATAAGCTAAGCTAATATAATTTCTCTGAGACATTTTTACTTGTGTCTATATAAATGTTCATAGTTTTCACTTTTAACTTTAGCTAGCTGGCTAATACAAGCTACCTTGACAGGATTTCTGAGAGGATTAAGTCAGATCTACAATGATTAGCTACATTTTTAGCTAGTACAAGCTAACTTAAGAGGATTTCTGAGAGGATTTTTGCTCATATTCATAAACGTTCACAAACATTAAGGCTAACACTAGCTACCTAATATATGCTATCTGTTTTATAATTTTGTAAGATCATTTGACAGGATTTCTGAGAGGAAATATGTCCTCATATTCATAAATGTTCATCATTTTCACTGCTAATTTCTAGCTAGCTAACTAAGCTAAGCTAAGCTGAGAGAATTGTTAAGTTGCGTTGCTAAATGGTGATGTACTACAATGCTTCACTAGCTTTCTTGCTAATATAAGCTAAGCTAAATGAATTTCCTTAGAGGATCGATTAATTAAAGCTCATCATAAACACCACCACAAACATCTGGGGACACGTCTCAAACCTCACACGCACACACACCCACCCTGTGCAGGACACACACATTTACAAGTGTCTCCCTCTGACCAGTCCGCTCGGGCTGTGTTCTAAATTAACTCTCTTTCCCTCCGCAGTGGCCGCTCGCTAATCTTCCCTTCTTTTTTCAGAGCTGATGCTGGTGTTTTGATTTTCTCCCCAGCGGAAACAGCAGCCGGCTCCCTCCCTCCGGCTAATCGCTTTAATTAATGAAGTGTGTGTGTGTGTGTGTGTGTGTGTGTGTGTGTGTGTGTGGTTACGACTCGCTCGAGCAGCTGGCATTCCACACGGAAACATGGAATACTCTTAATTGTTAAACGATGAAATATGGCATCTTAATTAAAGCCTTAATTAGTGCAGATGAGGTGTAGTGGGTCAGACAGTGTGTAATACACACACACACACACACACACACACACACAGTCTTGTTGAAATGTTTATTAAGAGTTGTGTGTGCATTTCTTCTGTTTTTGTTTCTTTTGTTCTTTTTTTATCTGCCTGTTGCTCTCTCTTTTTAGTTTTAGTGGGAATTGATCTTGTATTTCTTATTTTTTTATTCACTCTCTACACTCTCTCCCACTTTCCCTCTTTATTCTCTCCATCACTCTTCAGTCTTTCTCTCTTATTGTCTCATTTATTGTCTCCTAATTGTTTTTTCTTTACCTTTTTCTTTTTCTTTCTGTCTTTCTGTCCTTTTCTCTTTCTCACATTTGTGCTAATGGAGCAGAACTGGACTTATATGTCCTTCATGCATGTGTGTGTGTGTGTGTGTGTGTGTGTGTGTGTGTGGCAGAGAGAGAGTTAAGGGATATAAAGCGTTCTTTGTCTCACAATTCTAAAACACACACAGGTCTGATTCAGACTTGGGCTGTATCCCAAACGCAGTGTGTGGTTTAACTACACGTGCATTAGAGCGGTCAGGGCATGAATTACCTACAGTATGTTTAATTAACAGTTAGCATGTGAGGTTAGCATGTGAGGTTAGCACGAGAGAACGCAAAGACGCTAAACAAGTGTGACGTCCAACTCGCTGTTCCACGTAACACAGCTTTAAACTTTATCATTTTTCATTTAGAAGTAGCAGTGCTTTATGGTTATCACACACACATACACACACATTCCATGGCAGTTTGAAGATGGCTGAGACTCATAAGGGGCACAAAAAGACATCAGGATTTGGGACTAAGTATAGCGTGAGGAACTGTAGCATTTGGGACGAGGCCAAGACTTTACTGAGAACACTACGTAGAGTGTATTTTTGTAGTTTGGGACAGAGCCATAATAACGGCTGGCGTTCTGGTCAGAACATAAATCATGTAAAGCTTTTAGAATAAAGCTTAAACACTTGCAGGATTAGTGTTAAGTGTTAGTGTTTGGAACAGAGCCCTAAAACAATCTAGAGGTAAATTCTGTAGCATTAGATTTGGGACAGAGCCGAAAGAAGAATGTCCTTCCTGTATACGTGTTACTCTGAACTAAGTTCTTGTGTCTGAAGCCGAGCTTAAGAAGGCTTCCTGAACTAGTGAAGAGTGTGTGGTGCAGGATCTTAACATTGACAACAAACAATAAATTATAATAAATTCCCTGAGCAATTGGGACAGAACCCCAAAATATCTCCTGTCCTAGTTGTGGTGGAAGAAGTTCTGAATGTTCTAGCACTAAAAGTACTAGCTAGCCATGAATAATTGGATTTGGGACACAGCCTTAAAATAGGCAGCTTTCTAGCAGGACCATTATCAAGCATAGTTTAATAAAAACAGTGCAGTGGTTTCAGTTAGAAGCTCAGGTGTGGGGGCATGAAGAACACGCACCACGTGACTGCTTTTAGCGAGGTGGCATCGCTCTCGACCCTGTGCTCAGGACGCCGACGTTAGTCCAGAGTGTTTTCCCAGCGGAGCGTATCGCGGCGTTTGATCCGCACTGATTGTGTGAGAGCAGCGTTATCTGTGTTCTTTGTCTCTGCGTTTGATGTGGCGCCGGCCGGCTGCTTTGCTGTGTAATTGTGTAATTGTTTGAGCGAGCGAGTGAAACTGGTTCTGGTTCTGGTTGTGCTGCGTAAACACTCCACTTCCTCCTCGCTGCCCGTACGCAGCTCTTTCATCTCCTGGTTGGTCACACATGCTTTCCATTTAAACACCATTTGTAGTGCTGATGTGTTTTTTATTTCTCTCTCTCTCTCTCTCTCTCTCTCCCTCTCTTACAGTTTGACAAGTACGCTCCAAAGCTGGACAATCCCTTCTTGAGGCAGTCGAGTGTAAGTGTGAAAGCCAGAGGATCAGAGCTTCACAGATTACGGATTACGCAGCAGAACTGATCTGTAGAGAAAGCCGCAGCACCGTCAGAGCTTTTATTTACCGCCGTGTCTCTGTCCAACAGGACGGGATTCGTTTCTGCACATCTTAAGGGTTTTAGAATAAAGGAAATAAATAATTCTTTAATGATTCCATTTTTAAATAACAAGAAAACCTTTTCAGAACATTTTGATACAATGGAAAAGGATTGTGGGAATGTTTTTTGTTTTTTTGTTGTTTTTTTTTTTTTCAATAAAGAAATATTTCCGCAAGACAATGAGATTTTACAGGAGATAAAATGTTTTAAGAAAAAATTCATAAAATAGCTATTTCTTTTACAAACATCATAGAATAAAATGTTAGAGTTTTTAGTATCATAATTTTTATTTTATGTGTTTAGTTATTTTTGTTTATACAATATAAAAAATGTAGTCCAACAGACTGCAGAAGACCAATGGTGACCATTGTGTAGAATATATTTATATCTATATGTTTACTATAATAATATAATTTATTTTAATATAACTGTGCAGCAGAACCTGTTTAAAATATCACAGATTATCTTTCTATATTAATTACATTTTATTTGTAAAGCGCTTTTAACACTTGACATTGTCACAAAACAGCTTTACACAATCAAAAGAATTATTGAAGATAATTATTGATAGTTACATAACTTACAAACTCCGTTAACATGATCCAGCTAACTAACACACACTCGGGAGTTAACAGCTAGTTTATTAAGTGTGTGTAATACACAGGGTAGCGTTGTGACTAACACACATACACACTTCATATCATTTATTATAAATATCACTGGATTATTATCATCACTGTAGCCGTGTACTGTAACTGTCAGCATTTTATTAGGAACACTACTAAGTGTGTGTGTGTTGTGTGGTCAGATGGTGGTTGTGTTTTAATTCTGTGTGTGTTTGTGGTGTGTAGTTTTTCTCCTCGTATCCTCCAGCGATGCCGGGGATGCCTCCCCTCCTCCCTCACCCCGGTCCCTTCAGCTCCCTACAAGGAGCCTTTCAACCAAAGGTCAGGACCTGAAGCCCCGCCTCCAGCTCTTATTATTATTGTCATCGTCATTATTTTATTTATTTCAAGTTATTATGGACAGTTTAATTAGGGTTTTTATATTCACTTATCTGAGAGTAAAATCTCTACATAAGGTGTCTGGATTTAGCCGTTCAGTTTTTACTATGCTAGGTTGCTAACTTCTGTAGCAGGTTAGCTATGTTAGTCATGTGATCAGCAATTTTGGATAAAGTTTACAAACAGTTATCTTCCTGAACATTTGAGATATTTGCATGTAGATGTTTAAATATTTTGAAAAACTTTAAACCAACATTATAAATAGTTGATATCTTTTAAAAACTCTTGTTATAGTGGTTTGTTGTTTTTTTAGGCCTCAAACCCCATTGATGTAGCAGCGAGACCAGGAGCAGTTCCTCACACTCTCCTACAGAAAGATCCACGGGTTAGCCAATCACAACACACCTCAGTGTTCTCAGCCAATCACAACACACCTCAGTGTTCTCAGCCAATCACAACACACCTCAGTGTTCTCAGCCAATCACAACACACCT
>JAOTQY010000026.1:151932-164627 GCA_026413445.1 Dolichallabes microphthalmus | reverse complement strand
CCTTACTGAGGTCATGTCCCCTATACCCTCTGTCTCTCTCCATTAACAAGGTCACGTCCCCTATACCCTCTGTCTCTCTCTCTTACTGAGGTCACGTCCCCTATACCCTCATGTCCCTGTTACCTGGTCCCTTTCTCTCAGCAAGGTCATGTCTCTATACCCACTATCTCTCAATATATTCCTCTATACCAGCTATCTCTTTCTCTGTAAGGCCATGTCCTCTATACCCAGTCTCTCTTTGGTAGGTCATGTTCTCTATACCCACTCTCTCTTACAGCAAGGTTGTGTCCTTCATACCCTCTTTATCTCTCAACAAGGTCATGTCCTCTATACTCTCTCTATCTTTCTCTCTTAACGAGGTCATGTCCTCTATAACCATCCTTTTTCTGTGAGGTCATGTCATCTATACCTGGTCTCTTTTTATAAGGTAACATCCCCTGTACCTTCCCTCTTGGCGAGGTCTTGTGCTCTATATTCTCTCTTTCTCTCATGGTGAGGTCGTGTCCTCTACAGCCACTCTTATCATCATCTTATTTCTTCCTTATGTCTCATCAGCTGAAACTAAATTCCTGCAAATCTCAGCTTACTTCAAACAATTGGACATCCATCGCCCTGTCGAGATCTTATGTAGGAATCTAAGGATCACCTTACCTGAGTCTGCTTTATAACGTTGGGGTAGTCTGGTCTGACTGAGGTCACTCAGGTGCTTGTTGTTTGGAGATCCACATGTTCTACTTCATCACCAGCACGGGGGGTGAGATCGAGAGTAAGAAGGTGAGAGTGAGAGAGAGAGAGAAAGAGATGGGTAGAGTGTGTCCTTGGTGACTCATCTTGTCCATCCCGTTTCATCTTGTGTTAGTGAGAGACAGGTGCGGGTTGACTCTTGAGCCCATGGCAGTTCCTCGCCCAAATGTAATTTACCGAGCGCTGCACTCCTGCGCTTCTCCTACACATGAAAGCGTTTGAGAGAAGCGAGAGCCGAGAACCGGAGTTAATTAACTGCCGATCTGGAACCTTTGTTAATGTTAATAGTTTTAGGAAAGCATGTGGACGTAGCAGGTGTAATTTCACACGATTCTCACAGTGCTCATGGCGCTGCTTTGAAGATAGCACGCTTTCCCCATTTTCCAACAATACACACACACACACACACACACACACACACACACACATACACACAGTTTTTGCTCTTTATAAAATACAATGATTTTCCAGTACTCTGTGTGGCCAAGCTCTCACACACTCGTCTTTTAGGTCAGGTCTAATCCTTTCACCTGTCACCCACATGCCTCCTCTCTCGCTCGCTCTCTCTTTCTCTTACTTTCTTTCATCCAATTTTTTTCCAGTTTGTCTTCCCCTTTTTTATTCATTTATGTTTTTTCTGCCTATCTGTTCTAGCCCCCCCCTCCACCCCCCATCCAACAATTGTTCTCATACTTTATGTACTTGGGATGTCATTAGTTACCAAATGGATTCCGTCTCTTAGTCATCTTCTCTATCTTTCGGCATCTCTTTCTATCCCTGGACCCCCCCCCCCTCTCTCTCTCTCTCTTTATGTATGTGAATATCTCTCTCTCACACACTCTGAGGGCTCAGCTGTGTAAAACTTCATTTCTGCTCAGGTTTTTTCCGCCTGGTGAAAAAAAAATCAAGAATGAGGGATAATAAGGAGAAAAAGAGCAGGCGGGATAGACAGATTTGTTGGCAGTGAGCGAGGGATCGAGGAATGGGAGTGTTATCTTTCTTTCTTCTGTTCTTCACACAACCAGCGCTCGCCTTAATTTAGACAAAAGAGGGCAGGGCTCTTATCGCCATGGAGACAGGTGCTTCTAAAGTGAGAGAGTAATGGCTGACTACACACACAGACACGCACACACAGAGGAATATGATGATGTCATCACTAGCCCTGTCGCTGTGTGAGATTTATCTCGTCAGCAGTAATTAGCTGAGATTCCGACATCACGGCAGTGTGATGAGATCGTTATCACAGCTCGGCCGAAAAAGAGCGACAACTCAAACGGCAAAGTACAAAGCAGGACAAAATTAAAGTCTTTTGTTTGCAAAAAATCCTGGAAACCAACACACACACACACACACGCGCACACACAGAGCAATAACACACTTACAAATGTAACGAGTTTAAGTAATATTTAAAATAAACATTAGACATCAGTAAATCTATAACTGCACTTAATTAGTACTCAATTGATTTTATTTTTATTCATTATAAAATAAAATTATGTCAATTAATTAAAATACCGTAATAAAAGTTACTAAAATGCTTTTACAGATGAAGGATAATGTTATTCGTATTTAATTGAAAACTTTAATTAGTGTCTCATCTAATGAACTACATATTATTATTTTTGCAGAAAATTACTGTAAACTTTAAACTTAAGCTTGTAAATTATTATTAAAAAGCTTATTCTTTACTTAAGCTCATAAAACTTGATTACACATCTAATCATTACTTCACTTTAATTTACAGAATTTTAAAACATTACAAAATATTGTAATAAAAATTTTAAGCAACTAATCAAAAGTGAATGTTAGTTTTTAAGCTAATTGCTAAATTAACAGGTTTTTTTTTTTTTTGGTCATAATTTTGACTCCTGAGCTCCGCCCTCACATGCTGTGGTGGTTCCTCACCAAGATCACGGTGTTTCCTGCAGTATTCGCTTTTCCCTAGCATTGTCCCGCTGTTGATCGTCCCCACGTGTCCCGGTCCTGGGTGTCTGCAGGGTCGACTCCTGTGACCTGTCTCCACTTGAGCCATACCACATTGACTCTTGTCGGGATGTTAGGGGTGGTGTTGCCATGGTGACCCAAGGTATTTAAACTTGGTTGTCTTGTTCAGCTTCTGGTGGGTCCAACGATCTGTGGCCCGCATTTGCTGAAATCCTTCTTGCTGTAATCGACACCATTTTCATTGTTCAAGCTCTGTATCTGTTGTTGGTGATCTGCGCATTCTAGGTGTGGCCAAGGCCCAAGGTCCAAGGGCAATCACAATATTGTATTTATATACTATAGGTTTCTGATTGAAATGATAAGGAAAAATTTTACCATCAGGTTTTTACTGCATTGTGAGAAACAACATCACTGTATATAGGAGCCAAAATCATGTATGTCACTTTCTGTGTCTTTCTGAGTCACCTCCCTCTAGTGGCTGGGCCTTCAATCTTTAAAGGCAGGTGATACTACCTGGAGGGCGTGGCCAGAACAGGAAGTTACAGTCTTCGACCACAAAGGCCCAAGGAGAGGCTGCTCTGGTCAATCCTTCGTTCATCTTTGCAATCCTTATTTTGATTAAGAACCAATGAGCTTTATATTTTTATTTGTTTGTAATAAACCTTCCTTATTTCTGGACATCAAAACACTTGTGGACGTGGGTTATTCTCCTTGGAGACGTGGGTCAGACACTCTAGCTCAGCCACCATAGTGGTCAATAGGACAAAGAAAGAAAAACCACCACAAAGTCGAAGACAACAAGCAAGAGTAGAACTGGAAATGGAAAGCTGGATGGACACATGGTCTGAGATCACGGTACGTCACCTCAAAGCATTTCAAAAGTTCTGCTTGATATGTGTAGCTGAAGACTAAAGTTAAAGGAGTCAGTAAAGAAGTCTGCTATAGGAGTGGATTATTGCATTGTTTGGAAAACTTGATCATTAGTTTATAATCAAGCATGGCTGATGTAATTGAAGATGAGGGAATCAAGTCTAGCGCCTCAAACACAGATACAGGGATGGAAGACCGTGAACATGCATCCAAATTAAAGACGGCCAGAAAAGGAAAACTTGCACAATTACCTAAAAGGAAGAATGTAATGATTCGTCTTATGGAAGATGTGTGAAGTGTGCAGGAAGTTAAAGAACATCTCCATAAGTATACACAATTGTTGGAAGGGTTTAAATCCACACACAGAGCTCATCAAGAGCTGTTAACACCGGATGAAGTGAAAAAGGATGAATGTGAATGGTTTGAACCTAAGATCAAAGAAATCAATACCTTTAGTTCTTCTGTCTCTGAGTGGCTGTCTGGTGCAACGAAGGCTGCTGAACCCCAAGTAGAGGAAGTTGGCCCAAAAGACAGTGTGTCTCAAGTCTCCAGTCATCTAAAGGTTTCTTCCAAATGTTCTCTGGCACTACACTAAACTACCCTCGACACTACGCTACACCACACGACCCTGAGAGGAAGTGTACAAGTCAAGTGTGAGACAGGAGAAACCACACAGCGGGTGGGTGCAAAAAGTTTTAAGCGAGCAGGTTGCTAGTGATTATGTTGAACAGTCACGCTGACACCCTGAGAAAATCGAGGCAAACCATCCTGCTCCTGTTCACGCTCTCGTTTTCTCTCTCTCCGTCCGTTTCCACTTTGCCGTCTCAAATTCTCAAGTTTTCAATTTTCTCTCGGATCTCGAATGAAGAAGGAAATTTCTCTGCTTCAAAAATTCTTCCATCTAAATGTAAATGCTGAAATCATCATAATAGCATTGCAGGGACATCCTTCAGAACCTCTCCTATTCCGGCCGTGTGTGTGTGTGTGTGTGTGTGTGTGTGTGTGTGTGATGAGATTAGACTAGACTTTGGTTTAATGTACAGTTTATATACATGTGTTTATGATTACTGGATCATTTATTTTTTTTAAAGTGGGCGGAGACTTCAAAAGATGGGCAGTCCTTGAATCTTACCTACTGTAGGTGTCCGGAATAATTAGTTTTGCTTTAATGCCGTAGCGTCATCAATACATATAATAATAATAATAATAATAATAATAATAATAATAACCTGCTGTAGGGTTCTGTATGAAATCTTTATTAAAGGTTCCCCTTCGACAAACCCTCCGTGGTTTAGTGAAGAGCAGATTCGAAGCTCAGCTGTGGGAGCTCTGGTCGTCTCCATCTTGGCAAGAGCTGACTACGCCTAAACCCTGTTTAATCCATAAATGGTCACGTGGGCGGAGCAAACAGATCCTGGCTGTTGGTTGGTACACGCCTACTTCAGTTACCCCCACAGTCTAGCTAGCTTATCTTTATCTTAATTAAAATGCTACAGTTGCTAATGTAACAAGCATATGTCACTTTGCATCACTCAAATCAGCCATATCCTTAATTATGCATACCTTTATGGCTTAATATAATTTTATCTGATGAGTTCCATAAATATTGACCCCCTGTACTGGTGTCATGAATGTGAAACCTGGCTATGGAGACCAAAAGCGTTTTTTGTACTAGGCTGTAAAGTTGGACATTTTAACATGGGGCTTTGTGGATATAGACTCGATTTTAGTGTCAGCTCCTAGTGGTTTCCATCAGAGAAAACAAAGAGACACATGGTGCTTAACTACAATTGCCATCAGCCACAGCATCTCATCAGGCCATGTCATATGAAGCAATAAAAATAATAAAGTGTTTCAAACTGTCGCCTTGCACCTCCAGGGTCCGGGTTCGATTCCCCGGCCAGGCTCGATTCCCGTCTCTGTGTTCTCCCCGTGCTTGGTGGGTTTCCTCCGGGTACTCCGGTTTCCTCCCACAGTAGAAAGATAAGCAGGTTTAGGTGGTGTGTGAGTGTGTGAGTGTGTGTGCCCTGTGATGGATTGGCACCCTGTCCAGGGTTTACCTCGCCTTGTGCCCTAAGCCTCCTGGAATAGGCTCCAGGCCCCCCGTGACCCTGAATACAGGATTAAGCGATATAGAAGATGAGTTTCAAACTTCAAATGAAAGTCCTCAGCTCTTTCAGATTCAGTAGGATGTAAGAATAAACTTTTTACAAATTCCACCTTCTGTGCTACGATTAGTAAGAAGAAATCAACCTCATCTACTGTATAAATGGTTGGATTCTCACAGCTGGGCCAATCCAAGCCCAGGAAGGCGGGACTTAAAATCAGCATGTGGATCTGAATCCACACTGGGCAAATGTATTAAGACAACATATGTCATGCATTATCGTTCTTCCCGTGCACAAAACAGGTGAGGTCACTAATGAGTTCTCTCCTACAGTACGTATCTGAAGACAAGTTGTGCTACTGAACTGAAACACTATGTTGTTGTACACTGGGGTTCATCTTCTGGAGGCATGGCCTGGGTCATCTCCAGACTTAAACAGTGAACAATGGTGAAGAACCAGGAGATGTCACGAAACTGTCTTCTGTACGTTATCTTCAGGAAGTGATCGAGCAGGCATGAATTGAGTGAGTGAGAAAATAAGAAAATCATTATAACATTGAATTTCACTAGTTGTGACAATACTTTTGGGCTATACACTGTATATTAGATATCTCCTACAGTTCAGTACACAGGGAAGCAGAATGCCGTTCCTCCAGGACCAAGGTGCTACATACATGTAACATAAATTAAGAGAAACTAACTAGCTGACTAGGACACCTAATTTGCTGACCAAGGAGCTGGTGTTGAGGGGCCAGGTGAAGTTCTCCTCCACAGAGATTGGTCGTTCCTTGTCCTCCTGAAGCCAACCATCTCTTTTCAGAGACAGGTTGTTGTCTTTACACTAGTCTCCGCACTTCCTCTCTGTATGCGGACTCATTGTTCTTGCTGATGAGACTCACCATGGTCATCTGCAAACATGAACTGAGTCTGTCCTGAGTCATCAGTGTGAACAGCACAGTTTTGCACAGTGGGTCTAGGAGATCCTGGAACGTCAGATAATGGTCAATGGAGTGAGTTTATCCTCTCGAGCACATGCTTGTGTGATGAGGACCATTAAGTATTGGCTATTTGAAGTCATGTGTCTACCATGCCGTGAATAGAACAACACGGTTCAGAGGTGATTTCAAATGACTTAGAAGCAATTACTAAGGAGACAGAGTGTTGTTTTAGATGAAATCTAAAAAGTGAATCCTTGACTGGTTGTGAATCCGGTATGTACCATCCCTGTGGCCATCCAGAAGTGGGAGGGACCATGGCAGGCAGACATTGTGACATCATTCTATGTTTCATCAGTCGCAGGTTCCTTTACAGTGTTCAGCTTGACCCTTCATACGTGCATGCTCTGAGACGGGTGGAGGCTGGAGTGTGCTGCTCATGCATAACAAGCTCACAGGAAAGCGCTATCTGCCCTCTTCCACATACAGGAGCTCTCAGAAGTTCACAAATAATTAGTGTCCGAGGGATCGACAGGAGAGAGAATAGACAAAGCTCCTCTCACATGTAGAGCATGCCCAGTTGTCGTATGTAGTTCGACACATGACAAAACTGTGTATATCCTGTGTCTGATTGTTCTACATCGCAGTGAACGTAGCGATGTGTTTTGAAGCCTCTGTGTTTCTGTTTGTGTCTGTTATGATCACATATCATTCATGACTAATGTTACAGTTGATGTAAATCTGGATGCTGTATGCACTAAATTTCCTTTCTTTGACCTAAAGCACATGACAGTAAGTGTAAAAAAAAAACCTAGAGTTTATACAGCGTGACTAATGAAACCACAGGAAGACGACGTATTTAAAAGTCTCTTAAAAGGACTTGGCAAGTCAAATAAATCCATCGGTACTGAAGCTGAGCATACTTGACATTCACCTGGAGGGGAAAAAAAAACAGCTCCGACTTCAGGGGGAAGAGCAGAACATCCTGAACCTTTAGTAGATAAAAGGTCTGACATGTCAGGCTCTTCAGCCATGGTACTCGCTCGCTCTGCTTAGCATTTAAAATGAGTAGATTTTTAAAATGTGAATTTTATAATAAATTGGGAAGTAAATTATTATTTCAGACAAGCCAACATGAAATAAACTCTAAACGCCTGAAGTTAGAATTTCTAATTTGTGCTGAAGACAAACTGCTCTGGGTGAATGTGGATGTTTTCAGAGCAGATTTGTGTTATGTTAACTTACAAAGTCCTTCTTTGAAAAAATCCTCACTGTGGAGATTTGTTTCTCTTTTTTTAAGTGACTTTGCATGTGGTTACAGCTGGAATATTACAGTTTGGATGTGAGATCAGTGTGTGGTGGACACACGGTTTGCGGTTGGCACAGTTGGTGTCAGAAAGGTCCAAAGCCCATAATAAAGTCTATAATGTGTGATGATTAAACAAGCTGGTCTGGACCAATTTCAGTTTGGACATGCAGACCCGATGGACCGATGATCTTGTTGTTTCCTGTGATTTTTTTTTTTTCTGTAAAAATGTAATTTTAAGTGAACAAATTATCACCATTTTTCACGTCAGGTCTCTGATCCAGGACAGAGCAGGCTAACGAACATGGGTTTGTGTGATTTGGACTCAATCGCTGATGAAAATATATTTTTTTTGTTTCTCAGCCATCAGCTCGAGCTCCTGCCAACTCCACTGAGTGGAAAGATGGAGTGAGTATTTTTTCATTCTGTGGTTATAAAAATGTTAAATGGGTCATTTTGATCCAAACAGAATAAAAGCAGATTAGTGAGGTGCAGAAAGGAGGATGAAGATGTTTAATTCAGCGTTGCTGCACTTAACTGCTTTCAGATTCGTTTATAAATCTCTGAGTTATAACATTTCTTTATGGTAGTTGTGTAATTGCTGGCTATAACTCATCCAATCTCAGGGCATTATTCCACTGTATACTACTTGCATTCTCCATTTGTACTACAGTTCCCATGGTTCTCCTGTCTTGTATGAGCCATAACTAATATCTGTGTTGATTGATATTATGCATTTCTGAGCATTTAGTTTCCTTGTTTTATTTTCTCTTATGCTGTTAATTTGATATATATTGAGAGACTTATGAATATTACTGTCCAAAATAAAACCTGTCCTGTACTTTCCTGGCGAGTACCCTGCCTCATCAACATACACATTATACATAAGGCGTTTCTCCTCATTCCTGTTGTTTTCAGCATCACGTGTAAAGCATGATCTAAAACTAATGTGTTAAACAGAGTGTACGATTGCATCACAAAACACATTTATATAAACACTGGTTAAAGTAAAGGAATTTGGGCTAGTGTTTTTCCCCCCATAAAAGTAGGGTTTATAAAATTGGCGAGCCAGCCAGGAGGTGTAAAGAGAGATCCAGTCCAACTGTGCTAAAGACAGACACTAAGTGATTCTCTCTCTCTCTCTCTCACTCACACACACACACACAAACACACACACTATCTTTATCTTTATGCTACATGTTGATATTAGGGTCTATTGCTAAAGTATTCACAAAAGAACTGAGTCCCCATTAGTACATTAACAAAACGTTTATAAGTTATAAGTAATAATGAAACTAAAGTCATCATATTTTCCTTGTTTAAGTATTTATATGTACAACTGAAGGTTAACATGTAGCACATTCTTTAGGGGAACAGGAAATATGGAAATAATGTTTTTCTGATTTTTACCTTCTGATAAACTACTGACTATGAGGTAAACCAGACGTCCTCACTAGAAGTCCTGATAAGGCACACAATACGCTTTATCAGCACCACTGTTTAATCCATTGTTTATTCTTTACATGTTATTTACATGTTATGTGCTTATCTTTACTCTCAGAGTGGATTAGCAGAGTGAGCTAACTATACTGGATGCACACCTTCATCAGGGGAACCATCAATCTCAGCTGAAAGATGAAATTAGAATTACTGGTAATTGGAAACATTGCAGTGGGAAACAAAAGAAAAGTCGGACCACATGGTCACAGGATCGACTCAATGTGTTCATGAGACAAATCTACTGACTGCCTTCATCATAGAGCTTCCTGAACAAGGCATTAGGGGCAGTGACATGAGAACATTGTACATGTTGAACATCACATTGTATCACATACAAAATGAAGAGTTTACCCCCCCCCCCTCTCTCTCTCTCTGTCTCTCTCTGGCTCTGTCCCAATTCCATCCCCTCTGATTTGCACTGAGACAAAGTCACTCTGACGAATGCTGGCCGCCTCCTCCTCCTCCTCCTCCTCATTCCTACAGCAGGAAACAGGGAGAGAGAGAGAGGGAGAGAGAACAAGTGTGCACCCTCCATCCCTCCTTCCTGCCAAATCTAAAATCAATAAACTCTTTCTTTGCCCTGCACGAGCTGCTGAATCCATAAAACAGCAAGTGAGTGATTCCCATATAAAGATGAAGGAGAGACAGAGAGATACAGACGCCCTTCTGGCCATCGCACTCAGCCACGTCTCATCTCCACGCCGACAAATAAATAAAAAGATAGCAAGATTTATTGAGTGAGATAGCAGCGAGGTCATGTAGCTTTGGATCCACAGCTGACAACTTCAACCTACTGCTGTGTGTGTGTGTGTGTGTGTGTGTGTGTGTGTGTGGGCTCATCAAAGTGACATTATAGCATATATAAATATGAGGAACATTCCAGTCAAACTGCGACTTTTGATTTCTACAGAATAACAGAAAACAGTCCTGAGAGTAAAAACTCCCTTGGTTTACGATACAGAAATTCTGAAAAACTATATTTATTTATGCAGTCATTTCTCAGTCGTGGAATGGAGGCGATCAGCCTGTGGCGCTGCTGAGGTGCTTTTATAGCGGCCTTCAGCTTGTTGGTATTGTTTGGACGGGTGTTCCTCATCTTCATCTTGACAATAACCCATAGACAATTAGGTCAGGTGAGTTGGCTGGCCAATTAAGCACAGTGACGTCACGGTGAACAAACAGTGACAAGTCCTGCTGGAAGAGGAAATCAACATCTCCATGAAGCTTGTCAGAAGACGGAAGCGTGAAGTGCTCTAAAGCGTCCTGGTAGATGCTGCGCTGACTTTGGACCTGTTAAAGCACAGTGGACCAACACCAGCAGATGACATGGTTCTCCAAACCACCACAGAGTGTGGAAACGTCACAATGGACTTCAAGAACCTTGGATTCTGTACTGTACCTCTCCTCTCTTCCTCCCTTCCTCCAGACTCAGGAACCCTGATTTCCAAATGAAATGAATAGTTATGAATAATTGGACTTTGGACCACTGAGAAATGGTCCAGTTCTTTCACTCCTTATCACAGGTAAGACCCTTCTGATGTTCTCTTTGGTTCAGGATTGATTGATACTAGGGCAGTTTTAGCCCATTTCCAATAAAACCCTCTGTTTGCATGGATGCGCTCCTGATGCACCGACCCCAGCCTCTCTGCAATTCTTGTGAAAATCTCTCTCACTGTCTTTGCTTCAGTCTTCCTAAAGCTCCCTGATGCATGAATATGCGTCGATACCTAACAGATACAAGCTCTTCCTCAGACTCGTGTTGTTTATTTGTTTATGTACGTTTGAGCAGCGTGCTTCACGGACGTTGTTGTGAAACTTGAACAGCACCACCTGCAGTTCCGGAGCTCTACATGTCCGCTTGATTCAATTCAATTTTATTTGTATTGAACTTTTAACGATGGCCATTGTAAAATAATATAGCAAATATGGAAATGTGTATGAAAAATACTGAAATGTCAGCTGATATGAAGCCGGACTGGACCACTAGGGGGCAGTGATCTAAAAAAACAAATTGTGGGAAACCATGTAAAGACCCGTGATGATGATGATGATAAAACAAATAAAAGCCATGCTCCGCCTTTATCACCGATGGCCACGCCCCTGGGGAAAAGTTAAAGAATAGAGATGAAATTCTGAAGGTCTGAAACTTTAAGTGTTTTTATCCGAGTTGTTTTTGAGACAGAATATACATTTGGATTGTACACGAGTGACTAGCGGCAAATCTCCACTCTACCTCAAAAATGGGAAACAGCACTTCTGTCTGCCGTGTTTTTTACACTTCCATGGCAGCCTGCTCTGGTGAATGGAATTATGGGATTGCCTTCTGGGAGAAAAACTTTCTTCACTCTCGTCTTAAAGGCTGAAGCGTTGTTCAGTGTTTTGGGTGACCAGGCACAGAAAATAGAAAAAGAAAATTGCAGCACAGCAGTTACACTTACATGTGACACGTTTGACACATTCCATAGAAAACTGAGGCCAAAAGTCCTCTTCGTCACTCGCATCTATTATACACACACACACACACACACACACACACACACTCGTCTTCGGCTCCAGTGAGCGTGCTGACAGTGTGTATAAGCGAGAATTCATTACAGCGCCTGACGGATGTAGCGTTAAAGTGTTTACAGGCAGAGTGTAACGGCAGGAAGTGACACACACGGCTCGCCAAGAATTTCTGAAATGCTAATGGAAGCCATTAGCGCTGCTAGCTCATGCTCGCTAACACCAGCGGATAAACGAGTCACAGGCGCGCAACCAGACGAGAAGCACACTCAACTCGGGTGAATAACTCCGAGAGAGAGAGAGAGAGAGAGACGAAGACCCGACAAGGGCGAGGGGTTAATAACAAGTGTACTTACAGTGACGGAGGGAGAGAGAGACGGAGGGAGAGAGGGAGAGAGGGAGAGACGGAGAGAGGGAGAGACGGAGAGAGGGAGAGACGGAGAGAGAGAGAGAGACAGAGAGACAGAGAGAGAGAGAGAGACGGAGAGAGAGAGGGAGAGACGGAGAGAGGGAGAGACGAGGGGAGAGGGAGAGACGGAGAGAGGGAGAGACGGAGAGACGGAGAGAGGGAGAGACGGAGAGAGAGATAGAGAGACGAGGGGAGAGAGGGAGAGGTGGAGGGAGAGAGAGGGAGAGACGGAGAGACGGAGAGAGGGAGAGAGACGGAGAGAGAGAGAGAGACGGAGAGACGGAGAGAGAGAGAGAGAGAGAGAGACGGAGAGAGAGAGAGAGAGGGAGAGAGAGAGAGACGGAGAGAGAGAGGGGGAGAGGGAGAGAGGGAGAG
>JAOTQY010000025.1:13185859-13196865 GCA_026413445.1 Dolichallabes microphthalmus | reverse complement strand
GCCTGCCCCGGGAATCGAACCCGGACCCTGGCGGTGCAAGGCGACAGTGCTAACCACTACACCACCGTGCCGCCTTGGTCAGATATTAAGTCATATAATTATTAAACGTTTCGCACGCGTTCAACACATCACTGGATAAAAGTATTTTGTTGAGTTTGCGGCGTACCACAAGTAACAGCGTCCCCCCTGAGGAAGTGTTATTTAAATCATTATTTAAAAGAACAGAAAGTCCCTCTGCTCCGCTTTCTTTGGACGATGAGGTCATTCTCACGCTCGTGCCCCGGGTTTCCACCTCGGCCGTGTGATTTCTGCTCTCAGCCCTAGAGCTAACCGCAGCACAGATACAGCCAGTACTGTTTTTGTCATGATCCCGGTCACATGACCCCCTCCTGCGAGTGTGGCTCCCGTACGTGAGCGACGGCCATGCTGTGATAGTGTGACGGCTCACTTCCCCTTTCATCAGTCCATTATCATTTCTTTTGAACCTTTTGTTCTACACATCCAGCGCTAGAACCCATGTGTGTTCTGAGACGCACCACAGCTGCTCGGTCGTTTTGTCTTTATTTTTTTGTTGGGTTTGTTGTGAAATCTCCTTTGCATACGGTTTATCGTTGCTCTGATGTCGTGTCTGGCGTTACGCTCGCGGCCAATCTTGCCAGTCGAGCAGGTTCCTTGCATTTTCATCAGCGATTTAAGCTAATGGAAACGTTTCCTGTTTAACCGTAGTACCAGATGCTGAACGAGAACGAGAGCGATGATTCCTCACTGTTCTCAGTTCCTGTGTAGTCGCACACGCCTGAGCTTGCACAGTGGAAGGTTTGAACCTTCCAGACTCTCACATGTGCAGTGCTGCTCTTTTCTTTGGTGGATCAAAAAACACTTTCACTTTCTCAGTTATCTCCTCCTTATGTGGCCTCTGAGAGTCTCTCTCACCGTCTCACTGTTCTCCTGAGGTGGTGGATGCGCTCAGCCTAGGTAAGTCTTTGTTCCTCCATGTTAGCTCACCGGTCCAGAGGGCACTCTCATTAGAACCCCGTTCTCGTTTCCGAGAACACTCGATCGAGACGCGAAGTCTGGTTCTTTCTGATCAGTATGAACACGATCTTTCCGCACTCGGGAACCTTTGAAGACCGGACACGGATCCAATCGGATACGGAGAAGGGGGGAGACGTAAAGAGCGAGAGACTGGCGAGGAGAGGGAGAGACACAGCAGTGAAAATAATCCGCTCAGAGACAAAAACCTTCACAGACATGGTTTTCCTCACTTCCGAATTTCTATGTTTCTGAATATCTGATCTGACCATGTGAAGGTGAGTTTATAACCGAACACGATACGACGGGAGAGAGGTGAAGGTCCAGAGTGTTCTACAGCTGATGGAGGAAGAGAGCAGAGCGGCAGATCATCATCATCACCATCGAGTTTTAATAAGTGTTGGACTACACCAACTGCCTGAGGATATGCTCACTGCAGGAGAGACGAGCTGTGTGTGTGTGTGTGTGTGTGGTAGAGGATGTAGGTGAAGGGTGCGAGTGGAGGGTTTGGGGAGTGGGCGGAGAATGAGTGAAGGATGCGAGTGGGGCAGAGAGGTGTGGTGTGCTGTTTGTTTTAAATATGTGTATATATAATGTGTGTGTGTGTGTGTGTGTGTGTGTTTATTGTGCATTTTGTTGTGCGTGGGTGTGTTGTAGAAACTGCATTCATCCTCTAAATCCTGGTTTTGTTGTGCCACTCGGTCACTGAAAGGAAACCACTCCTCTCTCTCTCTCTCTCTCACACACACACACACACACACACACACACACACACACACACACACACACGCACGTACGCAACTTCCTGCTTTCGCTTCAGGTCCAGGAGTAATTACTCATAAATCATTCGTTTAATTCTGTAAACACGCTTTACAGATCTAATGAAATGTGAATGTACCATGTCGGGTTTATTGCTAAATGTAATATTCTGTAAATATTCTTTAATGTTTGGTCACTTTATTAGTTTGTAAACGATTGTAATGATTTCATAATCAGGTGTTTAATTCCAGATATTGGGTGTTAATATTTATTAATTTCATTTTTCCTGTCCAGACTAACTGACTGTCTGCTTTCTTTGGGTTTTTATCAGAGGAGAACCGTGTGACTTGTAGCTCCATGCCTCTCACTGCTCCGTTACCCATCATCCCTTTCACCTAACTGGTGTGCCAGTCAACACGCCACAACCCCGGCACCCAGCCGACCACGCACCCGGTTCCCCCTTGAACGCTGCCTTCTCCTGAGTGGAATCCAACATGGCCGCCCTCATCACAGCAGCTGCTCCGCCCATTCAATGCAGCAATTATACAGTTTGGGATTACTACAACGCGTCGGGGAAGGCCATCTCAGATGTTTGGCATGTAAAGGATTACCTCGTGGTTAGTGTAGGACTGACTGTCTGCTGCTTCGTCATTGCGGCTAACATCCTGGTCATGGCGGCCATCTTTATGAACCGCCGCTTCCATTACCCCATTTACTACCTGCTGGGGAACCTGGCGGCGGCTGATCTGTTCGCCGGTATCTCCTACATGCACCTGATGTTCCACACCGGGCCCTGGACCGTTAAACTCTCCGTGTACCAGTGGTTCCTCAGACAGGTACTTATGTCCACTTACACACATGTAAACCACAATCATCTACCAACTGTGGTAGAGTTGTAGCCTTCCTAGTCTTCCAACCATCACCATATCATCAGTCCACTTCATGAGGCTGTAGTCGGAGCTCAGAGAAAGTCTTTGACCAATCGGAGACCAGTCTAAACCTCTGACCAACATAGCCCCAGTCTATGCCTAAGTAAAAGACCAGTCTAAATGATCAAGCAATAACACACCAGTTAATCACTGGACCGGTTTTTGTCCAGTCTAAATCTGTGACCACTCAAAGACCAGTCTAAATCTTTAAACAGTAACAACTGTTGGAGATCAGTCTAAATTTTAAACCCAATAACATACCAGTTACATCTTTTGATTAGTAAGTGATCAATCAGAGTCTTTGCTTAGTCAAAGATCAGCCAAAATCTTCAGTCAGTCATATGCTAGTTAAATCTTAGACCAGTTAGAGGCCAGTCAAACCAATTAAATCCTTGACAGGTTGGAGATCAGTCTAAATTTTAAACCCAATAGGATACCAGTTTAATCTTGGCTCAATTGGAGATCAGAGTCTTTGATCGATCAAAGACCATTGTAAATCCTTACCCAATAATATACCACTTACATGCTTGACCAGTCGGAGACTAATCTAAATCTGTGACCAGTAAGAGACCAGTCTAATCAATGTTGCTGAACCATGTCCATCATGATGATCAGGGAAACAGGCGACATGTACAGAGGTGACTCGGTAACTTCTTCCTCCTGCAGGGTCTGATCGATACGAGTCTGACTGCATCGGTCATTAACCTGATGGCCATCGCTCTGGAGAGACACCAGACCATCTTCACCATGCAGCTGCACAGTCAGATGACCAACATGCGGGTGATCCTGCTGATTGCAGGCATCTGGACCATCGCCCTGATCATGGGTCTGATCCCCAGCATGGGCTGGAACTGCCTGTGCTTTAAAGAACCATGCTCCCAGATGGCGCCCATGTACAGTCGCAGCTACTTGGTGTTCTGGGCCGTGCTCAACCTGGTGTCCTTTAGCATCATGGTGATGGTTTACACCCGCATCTTCATCTACGTCCGGCACAAGAGCCAGCGCATGAGCCAGCACACGGCGCAGACCAGACACAAAGAGACCGTGGAGAACCTGATGAAGACCGTCTTTGTCATTCTGGGTAACGTTCACACCTACAAAGGCACTTTCACTCTACTTTACACGGGTCTTAGGAGGAAACGGGTTCTTGAAGGGTTCCTTTAGGATTCTTTTGATACTTACTTTCTGAAATATGGTTCTGTTTGCAACCCTTATAACTTTTAGCAGCACTACATGGCATGTCTGAAGCAGATTTTTTGTTTTTGTTTTTCTGTCTGGCCCTTACCACAAACATCTCCTTTCCCACAGCTGAAACCCCTCCGGCCCAGAGTAACACCTGATAAACCTCCATAAACGCTCTTAAAGAGTCATGATATATAATGAAACTAAACTCGTCCACCAATCTGAGACTGATATAAACCGGTCCAACCTGAGGTCTGTCTCACTTCCAGCTAGTTTGAGGCTGATTTGAATCTTCGACCAGTCAGAGTTCTTGTTAGAATCTCAGAATGTAGAATCAGGTGGACGAGCTGCGGCTTGGTGAACATCGCTTCTCCTCCCCCAGCGCCCCGCAGCCATATGCACTGTGTATTCTATTAACACTCCTTTGGTATAGGGATTCAGAAAGACCTGTCTACTGCTCGTTCACCTGGAACATGTTTACAGTCAAGTTATGCTGCGAAACACACACACACACACACACACACACGCACAAATAAGAGCTGGAATGCTGGGCTTGTCCTGACTCGCTCGTCAAGCCTTTCACCATTTCTACATTTTATTCCTGTCCTCACACACACACACACTTTCTTTTCTTGTGACTGCATTTATGTACATTCATATCAATAAAGCACAGAAGGAGGCAGTTTACACTTGCTTTGTTTTGAACATTCCCCGTTCTGTGTAACAAACCAACAACAGGGCGGGGTCATGAAGTCGCTCATGATGTACTTTAACTGGGTTACTTCACCAAGAAGAACTTTTATGCCCCAGGCCTTGAGGTTGGGTTAATTCCACTCATACTGACATCTATGCTTCCCCCATATTTACCTGATATGTCCCTCTTTCCGCATTATGACTGGTTACGCTCTCATCTGTGATTAGGTAAATTTTAAACGCATCTGAAATGTGAGCCAATCGGAGCCCGTATTCAGCTTGTTCTCAGAGTTTACTGATCAGAAACAGAATTTGGAAACTCTAGAGACTGCGAAACACAAATGATTCAGTTACATATTGTAAGTGCTTTTGTGTGGCAGATGATGTGCACAGTATCATGTTTGCTAGGAGAATATAAGTTGTTTAGAATTGTAATAAAATCTGGACAAAAAAATATACAAGTGGGATATTTCTAAAGTGAAGAATCGCAATACAGATCGAACCGGCACCCAGGTATCGTGATATTGTATCTGGTAAATCCCTGGTCATTGCCATCTCTATAAAATAATACGGTAGTGTACTTGTAAAAGTGGGCGGAGTTTCTCTGGGAGGTGTGGTTTACTGGTACAGTGTAAGGAAAGTATCCAATGACGGAAACTTTACAGCGCGTTTGTGAATCGCTCTGGATAAGAGCACCTGCCAAAGGCCTGAATGTAAGTGCGGTTTGGAGACGTTGATGACTGAGCTGATTTATTGCACGGTTTAAATTCATCGTGTTTTGTTATTGAGTCCTAACACTATAGATCCATGCTGCTAATCGAAGCCTGTCCTTCTTATCTCTCGTCTCAGGGTGTTTCGTGGTGTGCTGGACTCCGGGGCTGGTGCTGCTGCTGCTGGATGGTGTGGGTTGTAACTGCGACGTGCTCCGTCCCGAGAAGTTCTGCTTGGTCCTCGCCGAGTTAAATTCCCTGATGAACCCCATCATCTACTCGTACCGTGACCAGGACATGCGGCGCACGTTTAAGCGCATCCTGTGCTGCCTGTGTCGCCGGCGTGGACAGTCAGGCCAGCATCCCGACGTCCGCTTCAACACCCTCAACCAAGAGGTACAGAGTGACTCCAACGGATCCGAAATCACGCAGCACGCCGAGCTCAAATCCAAGTCCACAATCAAGGGCTCGAAGCGCTAGTCTTAGTGCGCTTTAGCTTTCAAACACAAACCATTTCTGCTATAAGAACGCAAAGAGAATGTTGTAATTGTAGCTAGTGTTTATCCATTTTAACATTTAGGCTGTTCTCATCATTCGGGAATTTTACAGAACCTGAACAAAGCTGGTAATTATTATTATTTTTTTAAATGAAAATAATTATATCAGTGTAATAAATCAACAAGATAATACTTTTACTCGATAGAACGTCCACCAGATGGCGCTTAATATAACGTCGCTAGAAACCCATCTAGCATAGTGCAAGCTGCTCTTCCTCTATAGACAAGTTCAGTAGTCTGAGATGAACAGCCGTGGTCCGGTCATGATTTCCACTGACCTCAAAAAGCATAAATGATGGGTAAGTAGGTGCTTAAATAAAGTTTAATTCTGTTACTCTCATTTAGCTGTGCTAGCTATTTTGCCTGTTTGTTTGTTTTTAAAATGGTTTTCTGAGTGCTGAAGCTCCACATTGACCTCAAAATCGCCTTCACTGCACCCCAGCTTCAGAAAGAACCTTTTAGTCCTGAAAAACAAATCTATGGTTAAAAAGCTAAGAACAAATCCGACCACCTTACCGCCACACTATGGTGATTCACAGAGCAGGTTTCAGCGCAGTTCCAGCACCACCACATCATCATGCTCACGCTAAAACTGGCTTACGGCTTCTCAGCGTAGCATGAGCACCAACAGGCTCGAAAGTGCTACCACCACCAAGTTTACTGCTGACACACAAAAACAAGTAACGATCGAGATGCTAGCAACATGACCCCGCCGACGCAGTTTCCAAAACGGAAAAAACAAGGTGTTAATGGCGCCCCCTAGCTAAGCATTCTGATAATGGCTCTCAGGGATCTTAAAATCAGGAGCGAGATCCTGGCTGTTAGTTTCAGATTCCTAAATTTGTCCAACATTCAGCGTTATTTCCCGTTTATCTACGTTGAGGCATTGCTAATTTTCTTTTTTATTTTTATGAGACTGAACAATTAAAATGCTAATGAGGCACTGTATATGTTTGTGTCAGTAGTCGGGATTGTGCACGTTTATTAGGCTACGTATGGCCTTTCTATTGTTGTTAAATTACTCCTGAATAATTGTGTAATATTCTCCTTTTTCCCTTTTCTTCATTTTGCTATTTTGCTATCCAGAGAAGGCCACCAGAGTTGGAGGACTCGTGTGTAGTGTGTAAATTAAGCTGCGTTTCATCCTCGTGTGCGGATGAAAATCGGACTTGATTGACCTTTCACTTTTAATGATCTGATTTATCCTTTGTTTTTTTAAAAATGTACTTTTGTTCTTTCTTCTCTTGTTTTTTTTTCTTTAGTCCTTTAAAAATGTACAGACACATCAACACCGTTTGCTTTTTATTACCTGAAAACCTGAAACTGTCACATTAAGTTAAGACTGACTCTGAATTTCAGTCTGTTGCACAGTAACTGTAGTAAGAAGTCCAGGAAGTGTGCCGTGCCGTGCCGTCATGTGATATGATGATGATCTGAACAGTCTGAGATTGTTATCGTCATGTGCAGATAATTGTATTTGCTCTGTAGGAGATTGTTGTTGTCGATGTATTTTGGCACGATACGTTCAGCTGAATCAGGTGTCGGTGCTTTTAATTCATGACCATTATTACAGTATGAAGCACTGATATTTACATTTATTTATAACTTTACATTTAATTTCCACATTTTTACCAATCGTGGCCAGTTCATACAGGGTGTGGCAACCAAAAGAGCTATCCGCCATCTTCTACATACCCGAGCTCACGGGTATGATGCCCAGGCTCGATTAGACAGAGAAGGCCCCGCCCACGTCGTGCTGTTGGACCTCCAGTCGTGGACGCTGTGGAATCGTCAGCATTCAAAATCTCCCCACTAATTCGATAATATAAACTTTACCTCTTTTGAAGTCTGTTATATGAAACACCTTTGAAACTAAGGTTCGATAAAATAGGGCCACGCCTCCAATACTGGTGTACTTTTCCGTGGCCCACCCTGTATCAGAATACACATCGTCTAGCTTCGAAATTATCACCTGCTCTATCCCGTAATAATGTCCTTTACACTAGCGGAATGGAATAAGACTATAAACTGATTAAAAGGCGATACTTCATTCAAAAATTCATTCATTATTAATTAATATATTACGTTTGCATTTGCTGCCAAAAGTTAACACGCCTCTGAGGTGCAGAATAACATGAAGCTGGGAAGTGTGTGAGCTTTCGGGATGCTCTTTCATTTATTTCACACACGAGTATCAAGACGTTCACAACATTGTGTTTTTTGCGCCGCAGTCTTTAAACTTCCACGTTCAGGTTTTCGTGATTCCCTCGTCCACTACGTCTGAATTCCCAGAGAATATTACACAGTACTGTAGAACCCATTATCAGCACATGCCTGTAGTTAGCATGTATGTAGCGAGGACGGTAAAAGATGTGTGTGTGTGTGTGTGCGCATGTTAGCATAGCACCGTTTGGAATCCATCTATCCCCCCCTTATAAACCAACCCACCAAACCAGTTGTGTTAAACAGATGTGCGCGAGTCCCTGAGTGTGTAAAACGCGTGTCACACTGGGGTCACGCCATGACTCGTATGCGTGTGTGTAAACGGTAATCATTTAAATATTTATACGTGCCTGTTGCAGTGCGCGGGTGGAAACATTTCCAGCATCGCACGGAAACTGCGTATCGCTTTCTGGCCAGTGTTTATTCGTGGCCTACTGTATGTGCACACACACACACACACACACACACACACACACATACACACTTAGCCTAAGCTCATACAAAAGCTTAGCTCTGCTGTGAGACATCTTTTCCTGCTCTGTGAGGAAGTGAGATAGTTGATCTTGGGATGGTTGGATTGTAAGCAGGTTCCTTAGATAAGTACTACTCCCACATACACACAGTTACACACGAGTACGCCAGCATTACAGGTCAAAGGTCACTGTAATGACAAGGCCACCACATAACATATTGCTGCTGTTCTTAATCGATCAAATCAGGAAGCAGAAACCCCAGACGCAGGAAGCACAAGTGTTTAGTTATTTGTGTGTGTTTGTGTGAGCACTCCCCGTCCTCAGTGTGTCCTCCTGAGCATGTACACAGCTCCATTACATTCTCGTTTTTACTCCTTTGTGCTTTGGCTGTTTATTATTCCTGTAGGTTTTATTGGATTGTTTTTGTACTTGCATAAATTTTCTGGTCCGCAGATATTTTTTTTTTATCAGAAATAAACTCACTGGAACAAGCCGCTTCTCTGTCTCCTTGCTTACTGCTTGTACCGCGGCGTGTCTGGGATCGGAGACGATTACATCATGTCCGTCTCCAGAAGCCTTGCCGTGTCCTGGTCCTGATGCTGGTTTTAACGTGAACCTCGTCCACCTCACCTTAACAACGATTCACACTCAATAGCTTATATCTAGAGCTTTACCCAGAAGGCTTTGCTGAAGTTTGCTGAATGTCCTTATCAAAATGGGCCAGGAAATATTTCTAAAATTTTGTGTATATATATATATATAAAAGAATTGGTTCTATTTGATTCTATATGGCTCATGTGCAGACCTGCTACCGTAGTTTAACATCAGCTACTAGAAACTGGTCACTGGGTAAAATTACCAAGTCCCTTTCTTATGAATTAAACTAGTTAGCTAATTATGACAAGAAAGGAAGATACACTAGTGAACTTTCAGCTGGTTAGCAAATTGATATTAAGCTAGACTTCAGATAAAGCCATTAGTTTGTGAGGTTACAAATATTCTAGTCATCATATTCTATAGCTTCAGTTACATTAGATTTCGAAAGTCAGCTGACGACGTAACCGTAGGGAGGTTGTTTTTAGTGATCAGTGTGTTGACCACCGAGTTCACTTTAAAAACAGTAACTGAACCTGTGAGAGTCGAAGTTAGCACTTTTATGCTGATTATGTAAAACATAATTATTAATGTAAATAATAACCAACAATTTTTATACAAAAATATCAGCATAAAAGAGCGAGCTTTGACCTTTTTTTTGTTTGAGTAACACAGATCTTAAGATTTCTACTCCTCTTTCACTGGAGACTCTCTTATACATGTTTCTTTGTTAAATAACACTGTTAAAAATTTCTAGAACACACCTAAGAGAATCTGTGTTACGAAAACATTGTGTGTGTTTTTGTGTTGTTTTGCTTCGGGGGGCAAACTGACGTTCTAGCATTTAAAAGCTTTTAAAACATTTGCCGTGACTGTGTTTGAGTAATGATGATATTAATGTACTTACCTGCACATCATTTGCAAAAGAAATTGCTCCAAGTTTTGGATTTAAATGCACATTACTCAAATGCTCTCCCTGTGTGTGTGTGTGTGTGTGGAGGGACAGTTTCCTGCAAATACATTTTCTTAGTAATGATTAAAATTATTTTGTAAATGTAAGAACTCGTAAATACAGTACATATAAATTACTGTATATGCGTTTTGTTTGTGTACATATTTTACACACATATTTGTACGGTCCATCAGATTGTACCCGAACTGCAAGATCAGTTCTTTAGTTCCTGTAGAGGACATTTGGGTTTGAGATCAAAAGTATTGCATCAGACAAAAAGCCTTTGACAAAGTATAACCTTAAAGCACAGGAGTGAAGCTCTCACAATCGACCATTTGAAGAAAACATAAGAGCAGAATTATAAAGGCTGGACAACGAGATGTAAACCACTCATCAGCAGTAAGAATTCAAAGTATGCAGATGATCTACTGAAGCTCATCTATCAAAGTGAAGGAAAGTCTCAACTGTGGAAGAAACATTGATCTGGTGATGATCCAGACCATACAGGCTGATTGGTGAAGCATGGTGGAGGTAGAGTCATGGCTTGGGCTTGCATGGCTGCTTCTGGAACGTTCTCTCTGATCTTTATTGATGATGGAGCTCATAACGGAGCAGCAGAATGTATTCAGAATCAATAAAAATATCATTTTAGAATGTACAAAGCTATCTGATCTAACCGTACAGCAAGACAATGCTGGACTTCAACCTTCCTCATGTGGAAGGGTTTAGACTGGACAAGTCCATCAGCAGAGCTTACCCACCTGCTGATGAGGACAATGAAGGGAGGAACCTCTGAAAACACACCAGTACTAGAAGAAGCTGCACAAAGAGATCAGTGACTGCAAAGTGTTGGTAGGGGAGAGTGTAGCCAGACAACACAGAATGGTGGTGTGTAAAATAAC
>JAOTQY010000025.1:13054915-13065047 GCA_026413445.1 Dolichallabes microphthalmus | reverse complement strand
AGAGTTTCCTTTTTATAAATACAGTAAATCATAAATTTTACTGCAATAAACCATATTTTCATATGTTTTAACTGTTACATTTAAGGTCTCTGTAAAACTAATTACAGTTTTTCACTGTAAACTCTATAGTTATCCCAAGTTTTGTGAAATATGGTTTTATTCTGTAGCATTTATACAGTATTTTACTGTTAGAATTACCAACATTATTTCCACTGTATATAACCTATCTATAATTTAGACACAAACAATAGATTCTATCACTTTCACTCTTTTATTCTATTTTATTATTACACTGTCCTTTAGCTTTAGGCAGTAAATCACAGGGGAAACCCCTCACTGTACAGGTTTCCAGCAGCTCCATCAGTGCCGAAAGGCTGATTCGTGTTGCACTGTGTCCTATAATGTGTGACTGCTGTGTCTTATCCTCTTCTTAAATAGTGCTAAATTTACCCGGTCTGACACGTTACACACACAAACACAGAATTGCATCATGCATCTCGACCAATCACATGCCAAATCAGCACGTACTTTCCCTCGCGTTGCAGGAAAGAAAGACAGCCAGGAATCCGTGTTTCAACTTGAGAGGTTTTCTGAAGGGGAATGGAGCTGATGACTCATTTGCTGTAGATGCTTAACATTCCTAGACAGCGCTAAAACTGTTAGAACAAAGTTGTGTGTGGGTTACACATTCTTCTTACATTATTTGGTTTATTAAGAGAGTGCTTAACCTCAAGTGATTTGCTATAAAAGTATAAACTGGTTAAAGTTTTAATGTGCAGTTTAATGAGCTAAACATATTTATCCATCCATCCATCCATCCATCCATCATATGTAGTGCTTATCCTGTATCAGGCTCTCCCAGGAAACCCACAGCACAATGCAGGGGACACCCTGCACACCTTACGGGTGATTTGGAAATGCCAATCAGCTTATACCACCTGTTTTTTTTTTCTTTTGTGGGATTATTGGAAGAAACACAGCAAGCATGAGAACATGCAAACTCAACACACACAGACCGAAAGCAAGATTCATGACCCCCTCACCCTGGAGGTGCGAGACGAGAGTGCCAGCCACTAAACTGCTGTGCTGTCTAAATGTATTATTGAATACACAATTGTTATTTTAACATCTTCTTCAAACTTCTTCACTTTGAGACTCTGAGTGTAACCTTGCAACCAAGTCTTTTCCCTAGCAGGTTTCCCATAAAACCATTTTGTAAGGTAACAACCCCTGAATATACAGTGCTGTGAAAAAGTAATTGCCTTGTTTTTATTTATTTAATATTTGTCACACTTAACGTGATAGTGATGATCAAACAAATGTTAGTATTACTAACATTATTATTAGTATTAGTATTATTAGTATTATCTTGAGATTCACATCTGTCCTCAAATTTCTTTAGATTGTGTTGCTTTTTAGATCATTGATACACATCACTTACTTAAGTGTATCAGTCTAGAAAGGGTTACAAAGCCATGACTAAGGTTTTGGGAACCACAGTTAGCGCAATTATTAAGAAATGGAGAAAACTCAGAACACCTACCAAAATTACTCCAAGAGCCCAACGAGAACTCAGCTAGAAGCTCATAAAAGAACCCAGAAAAACATCTAAGGAACTGAAGGCAAAACAATATGCAATAAATAAATAAATAAATAAATACATAAATCAGTATGCGGCAAATACCTTTTCACTGCACTGTACCAAGAACCTCATGATGGCTAACTTCGAAACGACACGTACTAAGTATCACAAAAAAAGTTTATTGTTTCAGCTGACCCACTAGGGGGCGCCACAGCGGATAATCTGATCAATAGGTTTGATCTCTACCACAGGTGACCTGCCACTGGGTTCGATAGTGGGAAAGATAAAAAAAAAGCTTAAAACTGTGCCAGTAACAATGGCACGAAAAACAAAGAATACTAATTTGGAGATTACACTGTAAACTTATTTATACCATACGATACACAATGGTGTTCAGGGTTTCTTTAAGGCGTCATTGACTAGTTAATGGTTCTGCTTAGAACCATATGGGAAAAACAATGTATCATACAATGATCACTCCTAATTTCTAATACCTGAAACCTGACTGTTGTATACTGTATGTTCTTCTTGGCATGTGGTTCTCAGACAGGGAGGAGGCACGAGAAGACGGAGGAATTCGGGAACGGTGCTGTTTAAAATACTTGAGAGGGATTTGATCTCATGTTATTAAAGGTCCTTAAATGAGAGAAATTAAATAAGTTAATATATAAAGAGGTGGTTTCACAAATAGCATTTATTTGTCTGAAAACACACCCTGTTTTTCCCCAACGACATCATTAGCTGGATCCTCTGGATGAAATTAATCAACAACACAGAATCTTATTATGCATTAAATACTTTTTGGATTTGGCATCCATAGATGGAACAGTACGTGTCTGTGGGAAAACGGGTGGGTTTACAAGGAATTTGCTGAAATTCCATTCTGTCGTGTCATATTCATCGTTCAATCTCAAACCCGAATGTCTTCAGTGCAATTCAAAATCAACTTGGTGTTCCAATACTTATGGAGGAAACCGTAATCTGGATTTCGATTCAATTCGATCCGATTTAAAGAACTTGATTAATCCCAGAGGGAAATAGTTTTTTTCTTGGGGCGAAAACAATCTACAGTCGCATAATATTCTGTTTGTTTATGTTTATCATAAAAATTGATTGCAGCCCTGATCCTAAGTGTCCTGACCCATGGGCTTGTTGGTTATCCAGTTCCGGAGGTCTTCTCTCTTTGCTGTTATAATAAACTTCACTTCTGTTTCTTTGACAGCTTTCCTCATCATGCTAGAACAGGCGCAGGCCTCTGAGATGCAGTGGAGAAGAAAACTGTAATGTTAAAGCATCATCACAGAGACGCACCATGGTACGAGTCTGGAGAAGAACCACCTGTAGTAGGGGTGTGATGGTCAGCTAGTGGTGTATTTCTGACACCTAGTGGTTGAAATCTGGCAGCATGAATGATGCTGGGTTTCCATTTAACACACTCTGGGCTGCAAAGGAAAATCCCACAGATTTTCCCTCTCAGTGACACACAAACCCATACTCACACCTTATTATTTCTTAATAACATAACAGATTTTATGGTTCTTAAGGTTATGTTGAAACCCACTGCTATGAATAAATAGGAATAAAGGGTTTGGTATGTGTGCCAGGTTTAGATTTGGGTAGCGCCCTATGGTGGTCAGACCGTAAGAAAGCATTAAAAAAAAATGAATATAGCTTCAATATGAATATTAGCTATTGAGTAGCTCCCCAGTCACTGGTATACAGGTGTGAACATGTTACGTCAGTTCTTTTGTAACTGCGGTGTGAGCAGAATTGGATGCTACACGGTTTTTGTGGTCTGAGTGTGTACCTGGTGCTGAAACAACGCACAGTGCGAAGACGGTAAACAGAAGCTTTGGACACATACTCTATGGAAGGTGAAGTTCCTTAAAGAGAATCATTACTGGTGACGAGACATCACTATGAGGATGAGATTAAACGCCAGAGTATGGAACATGAGTTAAGACAGGAACTGTACAGCGTGCTTGATGAGAAGTAAAACCACATATACAGTATGTCATTTTTGAGAAATGTATCAATGGATGTTTTTCCAATGTAAAGGAATCCTGTAAATCTTTTAAACCTCTAAAACCATTTTTAAGCCCTCCTACACCAGGGCCTGTATTCCCAATCTTAGCCTAAAAGTCCCAGCTGGGAGTCCTAAACTAAAAGTGATTTAGAAAACTTTTTAGAGCAACTCTGAGTAAGGAAAGTACAAAACCCTTTATCTTAGTGCGGGGGTGTGGTTGACCCTGTTGCTAGGGTTGATGCAGCAATTTAAGGACTGTGATAGGTTGACAAAAATTAACCTCTGACCTCTGTAAAGGGCTTGAAATGCGCTCTTTGTGAAAATAGAATATATGATAATAGCATATACAGTAAAATCATAATGTTTGTATATGAAGAAATTGTATAATCATGACTACAGGCTACTTTATTCAAAGTTTCTGTTATAGATGAAATATCTTAAAGTTAATTAAGTTAAGTTCAGATTACCATACTGATTGTATTACTTGTGATCCATTTCAGATTGGTGGGGGTAAGATGGCTCAGGTTTTTTCCAATGTACATGATTACAGGACGGTCTGTTTAATTTGCACTTTTGGATGGTATGTAGACAACAATCTTCTGGAAGGGAGTAAAAACAACAAGAAAACCAAACTGGACAAAAAAGCAGTGTTTACTTTTAGCTTAACATATACCTTACGTTCAGTGTTTGGAGAATATTTCTTCTTTCCACAATTTTGTCCTCTGCTATAGAATCTCTTAAGCCTCTTAAAAGTCCTCCTCTCTACTCTTAACAATTTTGACCTTAGGAGCTGTTTTTAGGGATAAGATGTTTCATGAATCATTTTTATCTTTACTAAGATTGATCCTAAATTTAAGCGGAAATTCTAAGAAAATGTCATAATTCTAAGAAATTTCTTAGAATTTCGTCATAGGACCAACTTTTAAGATTAAGAAGCGTTGTTAATACGGGCCCAGACAATTACAACAACTTTTAGAACAGTTTTGACTCTTACTGATCCTACAGTATAAGATGCTTAAACCATTAAATTAGAATTTAATTGCTTTAGCTTAATGTGAAGTGTTTAATCCAACATTTGTTTAATTGTATAAAATTCTAAGCTCTGACGTTCCTTTATACTCTTCCCACCTTTTCGGATAAACCCCGCAGCCTTCTGCAGTACGATTGGTTCCTTCAGTCTCTGTGATTGGTTAGACACTTTATGTGAAATGTGAGCCAATCAGAGCTTATTCCTCATTTGGAGTAAGTGTGAGTGTAATACCCCTATCTCACCTAAGCGGTTTCGTGTGGTGGCCGTAAATACGGTTCATTATGATTCACCGCCAGTTTTTGGCATTGTGAGTACGTTTCCATCTTTCCGCGCGAAAAATTAAACATGTTTAAAAAAAATTGCGGGCCTCGCGGAAGTTTGCGGAACTTGCCGAACTTCACGGAACGACTGCGCAACGTCGGTGGGCAATCGTGGCAACTCAGGGTGCCCGACACCGCATCTCACCGTGAGTCAAACCGCACAGGGGAGATAAGGGTATAAGTCTAATGTAAAGACGGGAGATGAGATGTTTGTTCTCAGTGATTATTGATCTAAATTTCCCTTGTGGAAACTAGTCACGCCACCTATGTCAATGTTACCCTCAGCTGGGGCAAACATGCGCAGGGAGAATAGATTTATTGTAACAAAACAGAAAAGATCAGATCAGGTGTTTACACAGCCAGTATTTACCAACTAAACATTATCAAAAGTTTACACCCCCTCATTCCCACTGATAATTCGAGTCATCTGAGTTGGTCACATGATGCAGATTTATTCTGGTTGGGTGATTATTCTCATTATTAGTGTAAGAGGGTCAATGTACACACACCTAATGTGCTCTTCCCACACACACGCACGCAATCTTTTGCTTACTTACACACACTTTAGGTTCTAGTAACATGAAAACAAAGTCTTTCACATTTACTCTGACCCAAGAAATGATTCTGACTTTTAGAATTTTCTTTTAGGCATCCTGAATTATTCATTTCAATTATTATTTTGAAGTTTGCAGTGCAGTCTAAAATGTCTGTTTGACCCATTTATTTTATATGAAAGTTACATATTGTTCGTCTGACCTTGGGTTGAAAAACCCTTACAAACTCTGCTCTGTCTTCCTGTTGTGCATCGATAATAAAAATTCCCAACCCATTCGTTAGTTTATTTTCCTTTTTCTTTTCTTTTTTTTAATGAAAACATTTCTTTTCTATGTTTTTAACAAAATCCCATCCTTCTGTCGTCTCTCACTAGAAGGAGCAAAAAGGGGAAGAAAGACCGACGGAGGGGAGGAAAGAGAGAGAGAGGCAGAGAGGGCGGGAGGGACCAGTGAAAGATACAGAGCATCATTCATGTCTTCTACACATCATTTTATGTGATTTTGTTTTCTTTTTGTAGATAATACAAGAAGCAGTTTCTGAAACTTCTCATTCTCTTAGCGCTATTTACACCAGATACATGACGGCAGACCGCTCACGCCTCCTTGTTGGGTCTAGAAAAAGGGGCGGAGTTTGGCTTGTCCATAAACTGAAGAAGCAGATAGGTCAAGGAGACGTCTCCTTGGGCATTTCCGAGGTCCATAGTGCCTAAAAGTTCGATCCAAACAAAACAAGCAGACCGGTTTAAGGTCCTTGGTCAAGGTCATGGCCTTACTAATATCTGACCCCTGACCTGTGGGAAAGGCCTTTCAGTGTGAACACTGGGAACGCAACAATGGAGTCAGTGTTTGTGTGTTTGAGTGCGCATATATAGACTCCTTAATATTTTTTTTTCTCCTTTTTTGGCAATGTCAAAAGTTTTTGTTCTGTTGTCTCTGGAGAAGCGTCACATTCTTCTGACGGGGGTTTAAGGACAGAAAAACAATCAAACAAACAAACAAACAAACGATACATTGAATAAAAACCAAGATGCAAATCCAACACTCCACCCTGAGAGAGAGAGAGAGAGACTGAAAGGACACAGGAAGAGAATGAGACATGAAGCAACAAACAGGTAGATATACAGTAGAGTATTAGATGTGGAAATATACAGAAAGAGAGAGTTGATGAATGGCAGTGAAGATGGACAGGGTGGGTGTGGAGGTGACCAAGAGACAGAGACTCAGAGGAGGAAGCCATTATAATCTACTTATTTGTTGTTTCATCATCATCATCATCATCATCATCATTCTTGGTAAATGTGCTTTTCCAGGGTGATCCTGATTATTGTAGACCACAATCTCACTCCACACATGTGCCTATGGAAATATGGAAATATCTCCTGGAGAACATTCTCAGTTATGGGATATCACCACTTCCAGCCAAAACAGTTTCTTGTTCCAGTTTGATTCCCATCTTATCTGGTTAACCAACAAACTTGCTGGACAAATTGGTTTATAAGAGTAAGAGTAAATCTGAGTTCAAATCAGGACTACCACTTATATACCCCCTGATACACCATTCCATCACATACCATCCACCCCAAGTGGCCAGTGATACATGCCAACCTTCAAATGACATTATATGTCAAAAAAGGTAGGAGAACAACCATGTGGACACTGCTCAGGGAATTGGACATCCATTTAAGACCACGTCCCGAAAATAATTCCCAAACACGGCTTCTAACCACACACCCCAAGTGCTATTAAGTTCTACTGATGCCAGTCTTGATACAGTACCACTGACCACACTAGTGGAACCTTTGGTACTGGAATCTTGACTAATAGGACTCAGGAATTAAAAAATGCAGTGGTCTTTGTCTTTATAAGTTCCAGGGGATACATGTTAGCTCTCGTCCTCCTGGAGTGGCAGAGGTTTAGTTGGCAACAACTAAACGAAATACCTAGTTAAGAAATCTAGTATTTTATCTATAAGGCTCACTCACCAAGGAAATTCTTACAAGTCGTCATTGATTGAACCACTAACTAGCGTGCTGTAGTACTCTCCTACAGTAATGGATGATGATGATGATAATATCACTCCTCCTGCTTCCTCCCCTAGATCTCCATGTCCTGGTCACCAGCGCCCTAGTCACAGGCTCGTCACCAGCTGCATCTGTCCATCGCCTTCTCCGTGGGAGGAGTCTAGCCCCAGCCGACCCTCCTCATTGGTCCGGCGTGACGGGGGCTGGTAGAAGGCAGAGACATGGGTGTGTCTCCCTGTGCTGAAGTATAACTCGTCAGGAGGCAGGGCTGAACGTGGCTCAGTTCCCAAACCCTCGGGGCTGCTGTCCGGATAGGAAGAGTCTCTGTCTCTGGCGTACAGGGAGGAGGAGTCAGGCCCGACTCCACCCACGCTGTCCGTGATCTCAGCCGAAAAGCTTTCTGAATCCTCTTCGCTCTGATAGAACACTGACTGGGTGTGCTCCAAGAGGCGCGGCTTCTCCGGCACGTGGGGTTTATCAGGAACACGTGGTTTCTCAGGAAGCTTCGGTTTCTCCAAAGCCTTGTAAAGCGGTTCTTCTTTATCCTGTGGAGGTGGTGGTGGTGGGCGGGGCAGAGGACGTTGTGGCGGCTCCCTGTGACCCATCCCTGCGTTGACGTACTCCCGTGGCTCCGCCTCGGTATCCGCGTTGTTGCTGAAGCGATCGGTAGCAGGGCGCAAATTGCTCTGCACCAGCTCAGAGATGATCATCTTCTCCAGCGCTGCAGCGTCTGACAGGTTCCTCCTCATAGATCCTGGAGGATCCGCCCCTCTGGGCGTCAAAAGGGCAGGGCTGACGTCTCCTACAGCCACGCTGCCGAGGAGGTCCGAACTTCCACCGTGCACCGAGTAACTGTTGTTGTAATTTCCATTCAGACGAACAGGCTCCAAACCGCAGGACTCTCGACTGCGGGACAGAGTGCCCTCTACAGGATGGAACAAAAACAGCAATGAGTAAGATGACAAATTAATCACTAATGACATGCTTTATCAAGCACTCTTTCTAAACACTCTTCACAAACAATATACATGAAGATCGATTGATTATAATCATTTTAACTTCCAATAACATTATGAATTTAGAGTCAAGAAATCAGTGGAAGTGTTGAAGATGTACTAGTTTAACACAATGACTGTACGTGTGTGTGTGTGTGTGTGTGAGAGAGAGAGATAGGTATGGATGATAAACAGCAACAGGACAGAAATATTACAACAGTTAAATTCCATACTTGAATTTCTGAAGGTACCTGCAGATCAGAGACACAGAAACAGAGATAGAAAGCAAAAAGGAGAAAGTGGTGATGGAGTGATAAATATGTCAAAATGTGAGAAAGTGTCAGAAAAGTAAAGAGAGCAAGAGTGGATGATGTACAGGGAGATAAAATAGGAAATGAAGGACAGAAAAAAGACAGAAAATCCATATAAATACAATAATTCAGAACTGAGTGTAATACACTAACACACACACACACACACACTAACACGTGCACTAACCAGTGGAGTTGAAGACGGCCGGTGATGGGGGGTTAAACGTTTCCGCCAACAGCGTGTTATAAGGGGAGGAGCCAGAGCGAGTCTGCAGCACGGGATTGGTCAAAAGATGATTACCCATAGTTCCTGTGAAATATGCAAATAAAAAAAAGCTTGTATCAGAATTCCTGAAGGTGTGCAAGTTTATCTCCTTATCACCTTAATTTTTTTTTTCATTAAATTTTTTTTTTTCTGTTGGATCTTTAGTTTAATTGTATTCTTCTTCAGCAATTTTCCTTTTTAGTAGTGAAATTTTCGTACTGGATCCTATCTGTCTATTTTATAAGCTTTTCATTGTATATCACACTGTGCACGTTTGTGACAGATCAACACCGGAAGTGACATGGAGAGACAGACAGGTGTGTTACCTCTGTTGAGGGTGGGTGTGTTATTGAGGTCAGCCATGAAGGAAGACTCGGTCTGTCTGCGCACTGTGTCATTCCACATTCTCCTGATACGACTCTGAACACACACACACACACACACACACACACACATATATATGCAAATAAGGGTTACCATGTCCTCACCAGTGTTGGCTGTAACACAATGCAAAGTTACAAACACGTTAGAGTACCTGGATTACTTTTTTGATCTAACGAGTAATCTAACGCGTTCGGTCCGCCATTTAAGTACTCAGTCATTTAGTTACTTTTTTCAAAAATGTCGTCCTGCAAGCTCCGCCCCCATAACCCGCCCCCCTCTGTTATTCCTGCTGTTATACCCCTATCTCACCCATGCGGTTTGACTATACGAGGGCCGACACGCGGAAAGATGGAAACCTAACTACGGCGCCAAAACTAGCGGTGAATCATGATGAACCGTACGGCCACCGCGCGACACCGCGTAGGTGAGTTAGGGGTATTAGTAGGTGAGTTAGGGGTATTAGTAGGTGAGATAGGGGTATTAGTAGGTGAGATAGGGGTATTAGTAGGTGAGATGGGGGTAGTAGTAGGTGAGGATGGGGGTAGTAGTAGGTGAGATAGGGGTATTAGGTAATGTTTGTCGCGCTGTTGCACAAACAGCATTTATTTCAATTCATTTGTTGTTATAGACTATAGTGTGCGCTG
>JAOTQY010000025.1:13039326-13051859 GCA_026413445.1 Dolichallabes microphthalmus | reverse complement strand
GCTGCAAGAACTGTATATATCCAGAGTGAAGAAAAGGGCATGGAATATCACTTTGGACCCCTCACACCCAAGCCACCATCTATTTGAGCTTTTGCCGTCGGGTCAACGCTGCAAAGCACCGAACACCAGGACAGTTAGGCACAAGAACAGTTTTTTTTCCCGCAGGCGATCTACCTCATGAACAGTTAAACATCATTCTAACTGTCAATAAATATATGTGCAATGTTGTGTACAATACCACTGTGCAATATACTGTATAATACCACAGATTTCAGATATTGATGTAACTTATTTAAAAGTATCTCACACCCTACTCCATTTGATGTCAACCATTTTTTTTTGTCTTGTCATTTGTATTTTTTTGTTCTGGAAGCTCTGTCACTAAAACAAATTCCTTGTACGTGCAAGCGTACTTGGAAATAAAACTCTTCCTGATTCTGATTCTGATCTTAAACAAACAAAAAAACACCTGAACCTTCTACGATAGGAAGGGAATTTAGGTTTTGGACTAGGCTAGTCAAAGTCCTGACTTGATCCCTTTTGAGGCGCTGTTGCAGTGTCTTTAAAGGGTTGTTTCTGCTTGAACAGCCACCAGTGTGGCAATTCTACAAAGACGAAAAATGTGTTTGCTTGTAGCTGTTCCTGCTCAATGAGGTACAACCAGTCAGTAAGTTTAGCAGAATTTTTTTTTCATATTGCATTACAGTTATAGTTTTACATAAAATGATGATTTAAAAACAGTATTCTGTGTTTCCTTTGACCATTTAAGGATTTTAAGCCATTTAGGCAAAAATAAAGTAAATCTGGAAGGGGCGAATACTTTTTCACACAGTGTATATGGTTCTTATGCAAACTACTAGATAATATATAATGACTGAATGAAGTTTGGTTTCATACATACTGTACAGTACACGCTCACCTTAACCCTCCATAGCTACAGATTCAAACTCCACACCTCTGCCTTGCTCCCCCAAACCCTCCCCCTAGACCTGAGGGCCAACCACTGCCCACCTGAAGACCCTAAATGACATACTTGATGTTGTCGAAGCGACTGGAGTCAGGCTTGAGAACATTAGAGTGGCGGATCATCCTGTGCACTGTGACCATCAGGATTACCAGATTCAGCTAGGAGTCAAAAGTCAAAGGTGCAACATGAGTCGTGACAAACACCAAAACAAAAAAAAACACTTAAAAATTAAATTTATGAATTCAAGTTCATTTAGCAACACTAGACAATCAGTCATAGTTGTAACTTACCAGTATAACAAGAGACACAGGGCCAATAAACAGCCAGATGAAGTAGTTATCCACACGGAGCCAGCAGCTACACAATAAAATACACACATAAACACTTGAGCAGACTTTCTTCTGTTTATTTGGATCAGTACAAATGCTTAAGTGTAATCATACACGTAATAAAAAGAATGTTGTACGTACGTGGTGGAGCTGGAGTACCCAGTGTAGTCAATAGAGGCAGAAATTGCCACTATTAAAGTAGGAAAACCATAGGCAGCAGTGTAGTAATACTTCCTGCGTGAGGACGGACTCTCGAACACCTCGACCAGCAGCACATAGAGCTGGACCGCCTCGAC
This sequence comes from Dolichallabes microphthalmus, assembly GCA_026413445.1. Classification (NCBI taxonomy): domain Eukaryota; kingdom Metazoa; phylum Chordata; class Actinopteri; order Siluriformes; family Clariidae; genus Dolichallabes; species Dolichallabes microphthalmus. The sequence continues at coordinate 13,050,267 of JAOTQY010000025.1, read as the reverse complement.
ACACAACCAACAAAACACAGAAAGCAAGAAGAAGTGCAGCAGAGCCGCTAGCACTGGGCATGCCACCTGGAAACACACACATAGACACACATCATCTAGCCTCCGTTGAACGTTTTCCTTTCGTTTAGTCTTGGCCAATTCCTATACTAGATGCCCAGTTTTATACAATAGCTACCAATTTGGGAGGGTGAAGACTTGATGCAGAGTAGCATAACACAGGGCAGCACTAACCAACACATGCCCACGACTGGCTAGTGTCACTGTGAATTAAAGGAAACGGACAGTTTGCCACCCTTCCTTCCCTGAGAGCATGGCACAATCTTATCTCTTGGACTCCCAGCCATGGACTCTTTTCTCTACATTGTGAAAAGATCTTTCACCTATTGAATCATTACAGACCATTACCAGATTCAAGTTAACTTTGAATGTCAGATCTGTGTCCCTTATGTCAATACTTGATCTGCACCCCTTTCAAAACTATTTTTGACCTGTGTTGTTACCGTATCTATGCACCATGTCAATACCAGATCAGCAAATTTTATGCAGTCAGAATCCAGTGCGTCTGTTCTGCCCAGCAAACCTCCACGTCTGGGGAAGAGTGAAACACCTGCCTGCCCCCTTTGCACTGGTTCAGGCTCCCTGGAACATCTTCTCAGCAGCTGCCCAAAGCCTTTGGCAGACGACAGCATTCGTTGGCATCATGACTAGGAGCTGAGGGCGGTTGCAGGAAGCTTAGCCTTAGTTATCAATTCCAACAAGCACCATCATGCCCCAAGAAAGACAATAGCCTGTGTACACTCACAAATAGCAATACAACCACGGACTGGCACCTGCAGGTTAACCTGGGAGAACAACTGGTCACATTGCTGCAACAGCACTCAGACCAGATATGGTCATCACCTCCGAGGCTTCCAAACAATTGATCATGCTGGAAATCACAGTGCCATAGGTAGAGTGTATTGAGGATGCCAACAAGAAGAAAGTACCATGAACCGGTGGAAGAATGCAGATACAGGAGCTGGCGGACCTTCTAGGACAGAAGTTCGATTCAGACACTTTGCAGTACAGTCATTATGCAAAGTTCCTCACACGGCTGCGCGTTAAAGGTGGGTCCAAAAGGAGAGTCATCCAACCAGTGAGCGAAGCCACAAAGAAAGCCACAAGGTTGCTTTGGTTTAAAAGGGCTGAGCTGTGGGTTGCTGCTGGAACGTCTGGGCCTGATCAACCCTGGCTGTGTCACCTGGTTGAGGGTGTCTGATATTGTGAGACTGATCATGTGTCCCAGGTGATATCTCTCAGATACTCAAATCTGTGTTAGATTTTCATCCTATCATATCCACATTTGTGACATTTCATTAGGAGATCTGTGTCCCCTGTGTAATTATCAGATCTTCATGTCTAATTACAAGAACCATGTCTTTATAAAAAATGCACCCCGTCATTACAAGATTTGCATCCTCTGTTTCGTTATCAAATCTAAATCCCATGTGTCACTACCTGATCTTTGTATCAGTACCAGATCTATGCTTCTACAGTATGTCTTTACCAGATCTTTACCAACATCATCATTAGATTTGCATCCCCTGTTTAGTTAACAGGTATGTACCCCCTTTATGTCATTGCCACACCTGTGGCTCCTGTATAACCATATGAGTCAATACCCAATCTGTATTCTCTATATTTATACCAGATCTGCAGCACGTCGTTTCTGTCTGTTACTACTGAATTAAAATCATACTGATCTCCTTCTGCTGTAATGATCAGATTCTAGAATCAGATTCAGTTATTTGTATTGGTCTGGACTTACAGTGTAATGGGTTCTGTCCATGCCGATGAGGAAGAGAAGCTGTGAGATGAAGAGTGTTAGGCACAAGTTCTTGTGGATAGTGGTGCGTTCACTCTGGACTGCCTTTACGCAGCAGAAGGTGGAGATGCACAGAGCCAAACACACCAGGGAAATCACCATGCCCACCCAGGACACAATAAACAGAATGAGGGCCTGCATGCCACCCGTGAACTAAGGAAAAGGGGAAGAAAGAGGCACACAAGGCGAGAGCAAAAGGAAAAAAAGAAAAGTGAACATATTAGCAGAAAAAAAATCTGGTGTGTGTGTGTGTGTGTGTGTGTGTGAGAGTGTACACAAGTAATAAACTCACAGTGGGTGTCTGGCGGCTCATAAGCAGAGCAAAGTTGGTGAGATGTGAGCAGGAGCAGGTTGTGTGCGTGTTGTTGCTGTGTACCAGCCTGCAACCCTGAGAAGACCACTGCCCCGTCATTGTGCTCTCAGAGTAGTTCCAGAACGAACAGTTCGGCCCGAAATGATTCTCCAGCTGCAGCGCCACCCAGAAAAGAAATGTATAAACTACAGATTTGTGATGTTTTGAGGACTAACAATTATGTGTTGAAGGAGAGCGGTGTGTGTACCTGTAGATGTCTGAGAGTGAAGTTGACTGGTTCAGTCAAAAACACACGGCTGGACTCTTTATTCATGGAGGCGGAGATTACATGGGAATTGACAGCCAGGGTCCGCCCTCCAGACTTCAGCTCCATGTCCGACTTCACTGTTGCATTTTGGGTGGAGAGGAACTGGCCAAGATTTTTAAAAAGCGCAAGCACCACCTTCACCTGACCTGCAGATGCAAACCACAGAGAATTCAATCACACAATTGTGTGGAATTGACCAACAGCATGACCATCAGGATGTGATAGAGATATATGTTATATCTCATGCCACTTTAACATGGCATGTTTTAAATGTTTGGTGTTACTGAAATGATTATGTCCATCACCGCCAGCTCAGATTGCCAATGGTGTACTTGAACATCTACATGTCTATTATCTCTTTTCTTTAACTACCTTAATTCTGAGCTGATTGGTTTATTATACTCTTAGCTCCCTACCATCATGGTTTTGGAATATCTGTTAAGCATGCCTCCTGTTCAACCTGCTTTAAAGTCGAATCTGAATATATCATTTTATTTTTAAGAGACAGACACCAAGGGACCTGGAGAAGTGGCTCAGTGGACTACTGGATTTGGAAGGTCATAAATTCCAAATCCAAGCACTACCTGCTGGTTCCCTAAGCATGGGCCATCCTACTTACTGGCTTAATAAGATAAATAACCAGGACAATACTTGAATGTAAAGCACTGAAGTGAGATGATTTACCATTACGGCTGTACTGTTTGATTGTAGCTTCAGACAGATGGATAGTGCTGTCACTGTCATATGAGTGGGGGAAATGCAGATCCCCAATCTCCGTTTCCGCATTCAGGACATACACCTCCAGATCTAATACAACCACACAACTATAAGTACAACAAGATATTTTTTAACAATATATACATTTCCACATTTATTTCTGAGCGGTCTTACCAACATTAGGTGCGCGTTCACTAAAGCGCCCCTCGTAAAGGTTGTTGGCCAGCAGGAAGGAGCCTTTCTCCATCACGTCCAGCAGCATGGTGGCTGTGTGGGACTGATCAGTCGTGTTCATGTCCTGCCATGAGTCCAATGCTTTCAAGCTCAAAAGATTGTCCACTGTCTGCACCATGGCCTGTACAATAGGAAAAGGAGAAGACTTTCTGTGAGACACAACAATCTTAGTTTTGTATCCATGTGGTCCTTGAGTAGCTTCTCGGTCAAACATCTGATGTCTCTAATTCTCTGCACATTTTTTCATTTGAGTTAAATTGAATTAATAGCAGTTTTAGGATTTTTTTCTGTAAATCGCTGGTTGACACAGTCTGGAGGAGAGTGCCATAGGTAGATGCAATAGGTCTACAGCTTGTATGTTATTTTAGGAATTTGTCTTAGCTGAAAAGATTTTTATACATAGCTATATACTAGCAAAATTAAGAATGTTAGACAGAATGATAGAATGACATTTTTTTCCCTTAACCACAACTGACTAAAGCTACAGAGCTTGTCTCTGCTATTACTGTTGATGTAAAAAAAAATAAGCTACCTGAATAAATGATCTGCAGGTTCTCTCCCTCTTCTGGAGCTGCAATAGCATGAAATCAAAGGTTTTTAAATGTTGAGCTCTCACAATCAATATGTGTAGGTCTACGTATATGTGTATATGTCTTTAAATATTGTGTATACTTTGTTATAGTTGCGAGCAGCCGAGTCCTTGTTGGCGGGCCGTAATGCCTGCAGCTGGAAGTCTAGAATGTCTAGCAGCTGCTCCATCAAACGCGCAGAGGAAGTAATATCACCAGCATACACCTGTCCCTTTGTGTGCTCGGAAAGCACAGAAGCAGTATGTGCTGCGTTCTCCCCAGTCTTTATCTGGGATCCGTTAAAATGTGGACAATTAGTGTGATCAAGAATTTAACTAATCACAATATACTGTATTTAAGAAATGTTGAATGAAATATATAATTTGCTAAATTACAAGTACAATTAATAGTTATAGCGATTTGTGTGTGTAAAAGTAACTGCATAGATTTGAACATTCCAAGAGACAAGGCAACCAGTGAAACCTGACTGACCTTTTGAGCAATCTGATTGACCCAGGGTGATGTACAATTACTAAGGTCAGGACCTCTAGTGTTCCACACCACCTCATCAGCCAGACAGTGGTAGGAGGCCAAACCTGATGGGACACAAAGGGAGAAAGATTCCATGTTATCTTAATAAACCTTTCATTTTGAGCAGAAAAGTTACGTTGGGCTTTCCAACCTCTCGTTCTTGGATTACCAGAAATACCCCCTCTAGAAGCGGAATCACTACATCATGACGATGCTTAAAAACCTACTCTCTTATCTCTCTTAATAAGTTTTTCTGTTGTATCCTGCTTCTTGAGATCTGTCCTGACTTTAGCATTGTATAGATGTTTCCACTGAATTGCAGCCACTCAGTTTTTCCTATTTCCAGATTGTTCCTTCTAGTGCCAATTATGCCCACTACTTACCAGAACCTTGGCTGTATATATTGTGCCAATTTCCATAAATTTGTCCAATTAAGACTCTGTTTAAATTGACCTCGCTTAAAAATGTGTATCATGGACACTTACCAAGTGAGCCTTTTGGGCAGGGTCTTTGGACAATCTCTCCATGTGGTGTTTTGGGCCACTGCACACCACGGCTCACTCGTTCCTCACACATGGGTATGCGGCCTTGAGGCTGGCGTGGTGGGCGCAATGTCACAGGTACGGAGGCCGTGATCGGCCGACCCCGGTTTTTCGAACCAGCTGGGTTAAATGTTACCGAGAGAGCGGGGCTTGGGCTGAAACCCAAAAATACTGTGGTGGAGACAGGGGAAAGTGCGGTGGTGGAGGACAGAAGTGGTGTGGAGAGAGGGTCTGAGAGAAACAGAAAGAGTTTATAGAGTTATAAAACCAAATGTTCAAGCAATCAAACACTAATAAAATACTGTTAAAGCATCAAAATTGTTCTTTTTTGATGCTTTTTACCTGCAGTGGGTTGTGGGGGTCTAAACTCCAGAGGGTAGCGTAGGACATTGTAGTTGTTCCAAACATACAGCTGATTATCTCTAGGGTTGTAGCTGATAGAAGAGATGTGTTGGTACGGGTTGGGAAAAGTGATGCTTACAGGCTCGGCTCTTTCTCTCTGTGTGTCATAGGCATAGAGGATAACATCCCCGCCCGCCTCGCTGTCATCATCCTGGTAGATGGAGCGAACGGCGTAAAGAATGCCACATGCCACAAATGCATTTGATGCCATACGTTTCTCAAAGCCTGTTTGCCAGGTGCCTTCAAAACGCAGGGTGTATGGGTTCACCTGCAGAAGAAGAGGCACAAACAGAGAAAAAAACAAAAACAAATATGACACAAAACATATCCAGTCAGAACTGGATGCAAGATTCTTCGGATAAATGAATCACATGTCAAATATATACATGTTTAAATTTTATACTTAAAATGTTATTTCTGTCCAAAAAAACATGAACTCCAAGCCTGTCCTACACTTAGATTAGGGATGGTATATAGTTGATGGTATATAGTTTATTAGCTTTGTGCTGATACCAATTCAATGCCACTGCTGATGTAAGTAAGGTGATCTCGATGGATTAGCTAGCATTGAGTAGCTAGGGCAAAACCTCAGTCTCATGGTATTGTTGAGATACTGTAATCATGCATGGTCTATCGCATGGAATTGACATTGTTGTGATCATTGATAGTGTATCTGATGTGCTAGCATAATCTTGCTTGAGTAAGTAAACTATTCCACTGGAATAGGAAGCTTGGTCTTGTGGAAGGAACTGCAGTGCTCTTCCTGGTACAACCTTTGTGACCTGCTGATATAACTCGCAGAACATTGCTGGGGAGGCCAAGACAATCTTGCATGTGTATCTTGAGTCTACTACTGGACTTACCAAGGTGGTTAGCATGGACTTGCAGTGCTAACTAGCATGGTCTTGCATGAGAAACTAATGCACTCTTATTGATGTTGCAACTACCATGGGCCAAATAGCATGCTTTTGCAGATGTGACTACTGTATTATTGGCCTGCTGATGTCATTAGCATGGTCTTACTAGACCAACTAGCATGGCATTCCAAATGTCACTAGCAGGGGTTTGTTGATGTCACTAGCTTGGGCTTGCTGATATCACTAGAAAGGTCTTCCTGGGCCAACTAGCATGAGTTTGCTCATGTCACTAGCAGGGGATAATTAGGTTAGTCTTGCTGGTCTAGCTTGGTCTTACATTTGCGATTAGATTGCTCTTGCTGGTACAACTACTATAGTCTTATGGGGGGGAAATTTGATTAGTTTGAATCGTTTTGCTGGGGCACCTTGCCGGGTCTGGTTTGTGCAGCAGTCATACTGTACAGTAGTGCAGCTCTATTAGCAATGTATAGATTCTGTATGGCCTCATCTCTCTCTTTCTGTCTCTGACCTGGCTGAGGACTATTCGTCCATTGTTCTCCTCTGTGGCGTAGATGACCCACAGGCCATGTTCATCAACAGCAAGGTCAATGTCTGACTTCCCACCCCAGCGGTATGGTGATGTGTCATGGTAGTTGGCGTTGGTAACGATGGCCTCTCCGCTTTTTATGCGGGTCCGCAGGTCATATTTGACAATGTTCCGAGTCCGTTCTTTATTGTAGAATACAGCGCCATCGTACACCACGAAGCCGGTGCCGTCCACTCGACTCGGCAACCTGAGAACAGCAGACAGCCATAATGCCTCCATTTACTCAACACAACGATACGCTTTTTTAAATTTCATATCCTAATGTTTGTAGCCTTCTCCTCACTTATAGGTAGTGGTGATGCGGTTTTGTCGGTAGTCACTCCAGGACGCATACTCGTACAGTGTGTCCGTGCGGTACGGAGTCCACGGCATTACATACAACCTATCAGCAGCCTGCAGGGGATCTTTACACCACGCCCCTGACTGATGTTCCGCCTCCTGCGACAAACTTGCCTCCAAAACCCCAATCAGAGCACCCGGACACACAAAGACTGGGGAGAGAGAGTGAGAGGACAAAAGAAAAGACAGGATGGGGAAAAAAATGAAAAGAAAGATTGTTGAGATTATTAGAATATTTAAAGTGCGGATTATCATAGAGTATACTCTCTCTCTCTCTCTCTCTTTCTCTGTTTGTCTCTCTCTCTTGCTCATACTCACACACACATTCATCTTTCATCACTAGTTGGACGTTGGTGTGTGTTGATGCCTGTTTGCGTGAAGGAGAGAAACATGATTAATGCAGAAGACTTACAGTGTGAGTGAGACTGAGTGCATGTAAGATAGATAGATAGATTGATAGATAGATAGATAGATTTGCTACAAGGTTAGTTGAGGTAGACAAAAAGGGGGAGGGGCTACATAACAGGAACTTCCTTTGGAGCCAATGAAATGTGGGTTAGTTCACGTCGAGGGACGCTATTGGCTGAGGGAGGTGTCAATCACTGACTCCCAACTTTGGTTGCTCAACTCAAGGTCGCTCTCTCTCTCTCTCTCTCAAACACACACACACACACACACATACAAACAACAGGGTTGAATCACGTCAGGAACACTTCATTCATTACTGATACTACAAAAGAGAAGGAGTTTGTTGGTAAAATGACAGAAACGAAACAACAGGTCTGCCCTGAAGGAAGCAAAGGGATAAACGGATGAACAAACGAGTGGAGGAAAGAAGGATGAAGAAGAGGACGAGGAGAAAGAGTAGGAGGAGGAAGAAGGTTTCGCTTGGATCTGAGGAGTCCAAATTGAACAGAGCAAGCAAATGAAATTAACAGTAGAGAAATGTGTGTGTGTGGGTGTGTGTGTGTGTGTGTGTGCATGGGCTTCTGTGAGTGTAAGTGGGTGCATGGATGAACAGATAGACAGAGATAGATGAAAGAGTGTGTCCAAAAGCATGTGAGAGATAAAATGTGTGTGTGTGTGTGTGTGTGTGTGTGTGTGTGTGTTTTTGGCTCGCTGAGAGAAAGAGGGGATGAAGAAGAAAGAGGTTACATCAAACCGGACCACATCACAGGGGCCAAGGATTTGCAGAACGAAGGATAGAGAGAAGAGAGAAGAAGAATGAGGGAGGGAGGGTGTGGGGGGGGGGGAGAAACTGCGGCGTTAACACGGTCTTTACCTTTTTGGTCCACTTCTACCCAAGCGTCGGAGATAAAGAGAGAGAAGGAAGGAAGGAAAGAAGGAAGGAGGGACAACAGTTGGCAGAGAAGAAAGAGAAGCCAGAGAAGACGGAGGAGAGAAAAAGACAGAAAGAGATTTCAGTTCACACAGCAGCCTTCTGATTTTCTTTCTTTCAAGCTTTAAAGATCAAGTGGAAATTCGTTCAACGTTAGCCATGTTGGGTAGAGCAGAGTGGGCGAGAGAGAGAGAGAAACAGAAAGAGAGAGAGAATAGGAGAGGGGTTTAAACGAATGGGTATGAAGGGAAGGAAGGAAGGAAGGAAGAGGGAAGCTACAGGCTTCTACTAGAAATTTTGCCTTTCTTTTCTATATAAAGGACTGAATTTTTGGGATTCTTCAAACACAATTGTTCCCATTCTGACATCCTGCGTCACCCCTGTTCTCTCTCCAGCCCTCCACCCTGCCCCTCCCTCCATCTGGCCATGCATCCATCCATCCTTCCACTCATCCTCCTGCCTGGGGCTGCTGGGAAGTGCTAGACATGAAGAAATAAAAAAAAAAACAGCAAAGCTGATGATGATGATGATGATCAGTTCCTCAGTCAGTGCTTTCAATGAACAGGAGTCTTTCTTTCTAATTGGCCCAAAGCTAAAACAGCGTCTCTGGCCATTCATTTTAATGTTATCGTTGCCATAGTAACAGCCAGTTCCAAGGGATGTATTCAGTGTTACTTATACGATTAAAAGATCTGATGGAGTTTTCTGTAAGGAACTGTTCATTTAAAGGTCCTGTATTTTACTTCTATTCGAACATGGGTCTCAGAGCTCCTCCTCTTCATGTAACTCAGTGTAATTGAGCTCATACTGAGCCACGCCTCCCTCCAGACAACAAGTCCTGGGAGGCGTTCTTCATCTTCTTCTTCTATGAAGTCACATGAGAGGGAAAATCACTAACTAGGGTTTGACATGAAAAAAAAAAGGATAAAAAGCAGAGATTTTCTTCCCTCTCGTGTCCTTTTTTTTGTGTATAAGAGTGAATGAGGTCAATTAATTTCGCCTAATTGGGGTCCTTTAACGTGTGGAAAAGGAGTCTCCAGTGTCAGCAATTTGTAACTCTGAGTCATCATTGCGGATTTTATTTTATTTTTTTGCCTAGTTGTTTATGTGAAACAAAAAAAAGCAGGAAAGTACTAAATATAAAAACAAATATGTAAATGAACTTCCTGATTATTACCAGCGTTTATGTTTATGAAGGAGCGTAAAAAACAACAACAACGGCAACGATATATCAGGGAACCGTTTATTGGTCCACGTCTACTTCAACCTGGATGCTGCGAATGGTCGGGTGCTGTGATAGAGCTGTCTCCATGGCAACACATTCTCTTGAACACACACACACACACACACACACACATGCACACACGTGCCAGGAATTGTCATCATGTCACCATCTTTCAGTAAGTCTGATTGGTGAGGACACACACACACACACACACGAGTAAACACTAAGCCACAATCCGCTGAAACAGAGAGAGAATGAAAATGGCAGATGACTCCTCTGGGTCGTACCGTTCCGCTCTGCCCGGGGGGGTAAGGGGAGGGGGTGAGGGGGGTTTTCTGAAATCTGAAAAAAAAACATGCGTTAATGCAGGACTTGACCCACTGAACCTGAAAGTGTGGTGGTGGATAAAATGTTATTTGTACTGCGTGTGAACACTGTAACGAAAGTGAAGAACGAAAGGAGGAATAACGACAGCAGCGCCGTGCCGGGAATCCACTCCTGGTCCTGGAGGACGGGTGAAGAAGGGACGAGCTGCATTAGAGGAAAATAAAGGAAAAGTTTGAGGTACTCCGGAGCGCCCCCTAGGGAAGGAAAGAATAATAATATAGAGACCCAAGTACCCCAACCCGATCACACCCAGTGGAGGAGTGGAGAGAGGGAGAGGGTGGAGCCAGGGCCCGGGGGTGGAGGGAGGGGGAGGAGCGGGCATCGGGTGATGGAGGGAGAGGTGGAGAAAAGAGAGAAGAGATATCGAAAGATAACTGAGCGAATAATAGGAATGGTGGAAATAATGGGAAATAAACTACTGGGGGGAAAATTAAACAAGGATAAAGGAGAGGAGCAGAGTGGAGGAGAGAAGAGGAAGTAAAATAAAAGAGGAGAGGCAGCAACAGGCAAGGAGGAAAGAAAGAGAAAAAGAGCGAAGGAAAGAAGAAGATAGGGATCAAAGCAAAAACCATAGATAGAGGAGATGAAGTCTATTAGAGAAAAGTGAAGAGAAGCAAGGGATGGATGGTGTACTGGTGGAGAGAAAGGAGAAAGGTTGCTGAAAATGTGTGTCTGTGTGTGAGAGAGAGAGAGAGAGAGAGAGAGAGA
>JAOTQY010000025.1:12677922-12688918 GCA_026413445.1 Dolichallabes microphthalmus | reverse complement strand
AAATTCCTCAGCATTGACGAGCTTCTGCAAGCAAGATCACTAGCAAGATTCATGCTGTAGTTGTAGACTTGCTCATGACATTTAAACAGCACCCCCTACACTACTGGAGGACATCTCTTAAAGACGTACATTTACAAAGGTGGTTTCTTACAGACGTTGCCTCGGCAAGCTGAGGTATTAAAACACAAAGTTTAAACGCAAAAGGTTTTGGGATTATATTACTTTTTTTTTACTTTTCTCACACACACTCCTATATAACACTTAATAATATGGCAGTCAGTACAAATGTGTGTATTAATGTGGTGGATTTTTGCCAGTGACCCTGTAACACTGTGTGTGTATCTGAGGTGATGGATTTGATGTTTTACTGCAGAATGAATTTTTGGGTGAATGTCTTACGATGACTCATTAAAGTGTGCAAAGCGTTAGTGTCTGTGTGTTTCTGGTTTAATGTCATCTTGGGGACCAAGTGCACCTCACTGAAGTGTGTAAAGTGTGTGTGTCGTTCTGAATGTGGTTTAATGGCATTGTGGGGACCAGGAATATGTGACAAGATTTGACCCTGTGTGAAGATGATGCAACTTTTACTTAAAAACAAACAAACCACATATTCGTTTCAGGTCGCTGTGGTTAACATTAGATTGTGAACGTGGTTTAACGTTGTTGTGTGGACCAGATGCATTTTATTGAAGTGTGTAAAGCGTTCGAGTCTGTGTTTCTGAATGTGGTTTAATGATATTGTGAGGACCAGATGTACCAAGAAACATGAGGTAAGATTTGACCCTGTGGGAAGATGGTGCACCTTTAATTCATTCATTCATTCATTCATTCTCTGTACCGCTTTATCCTTATATACAGGGCCTGGAGCCTATCCCAGGAAACTTAGGGCACAAGGCGGGGTACACCCTGGACAGGGTGCCAATCCATCGCAGGGCATACGCACACTCATTCACACACTATGGGCAATTTGGAATGTCAATTAACCTAACCTACATGTCTTTGGACTGCACCTTTAATAAAAAATATAAATAAATAAACATATTCGTTTCAGGTCCCTGGGGTTAAGATTAGATTTGGATTATGTTGGATGAAGGTCCTCATTGGTCAGCTCAAACGCGTGTGAAATCCACGCAAGAGTCGGTGGGCGCGTGAAGTCGAACGTGTTCCTGCGCGCGCGCGCCAGTCGGTCTGTGCTAAGATGACGTGAGCGCGCACGAGAAACCAAAAAAATAAAAAAAAAAATAACGGTGGGCGTGTCAAAAAAAAAAAGAAGGCGAGCCGTGCGTTTCCTGTCGAAATGAGCACGTGCTTCCGCGAGAGGTCCCTCTGTCAAGTCGGTGCGCGTTGTTCTCGCGTGCGTGTAACCCTTTAAATCGCACCCGCACTGCGAGGCTCTCACGGTGTCCAGGTTTGTCTTTTTGGTTTGATTGATTAATTGATTTTTCCTTCCGGTTGCGTTTGTGTATAACGTCGTCGTCGTTCACCGGAACCTGCGCTCGTATCATGACGCTGGAGGCGATCCGGTACCGGGCCGGGTCTCTGCAGATCCTCAACCAGCTGCTGCTGCCGCGGGAGAGCGTGTATGAGGAGATCCACACCGTGCAGGACGGATATGAGGCCATCAGGAACATGAAGGTAACGCAGGAGCACCGCGCCGGGTCCTCGCGCCTAATGTCCGCTTTTCGTTAATCTATTCAATTAATTTCTTTCTTCTTTTTCTTTCTTTTTTTTTTTTTGTTGCGGCGCGTGAGGAACGTTAGAGCGCGCGCGAGGGGAACGCAGACGCCTCTTTGTGTCAGCCGCTTTTGTTCACGCGCGCGCGCGCACGCACGCACCCTCGCGTCTCCGCTCGAGCCGGGGAAACCTGTCTGCGTTTAAACGGAACTCGAATCCCCGACCGAGGTTTATTTATTTATTTATTTTTAAACTGATGTGTCACTGTGGATAGCGCGCACGCGCGCAGACCCGGTGACCGTTATCGGTGTTAATTAGCCGCGCTCGTGCGCCGACCGTTAATTATGGATGCTGCAGCGATAAGCTCGTGAGCCCCTCTGCGCGCCCGCGCGCCTCACCGTGTCTCGCGCTTTTTCAGTGACGCTCGGGTCCCCCTCAGAGCTAATGTGTTGTTACTGATTAATTATTTTTAAATCGTTAAATATTGTCCTTTAACCGGGTTTCGCAGACGTTTCTATAAAATATATTAACCAGTTAGAAGGGTATAACTCACTGTCTGACTAAAATAACGGTTTTTTTATGTTGACATAATGCTTAAACAAGGTGGCACAGAAAGTTTCATAGGAAGCAGCGACCTTCATAAGTCAGTGTGCCAAAAGACATCGTCTTTAGATATTATAATAAAAATAATTTATTATAATAACCCTTCTCAACAGTGTTTGAGAGGGGTCGTTACTGTTAGTAATATTATTATTATTATTATTATGGTAGATGGTACTTATCGTTAGTAATTTAGTAACCCAATGAAATGATCCATCCAATGACCGAAACTACAAAGCACTTTCCTAAGTAGCTCTGATTAAGTGTCTGCCAAATGCCTAAATGTAAATGTCTTGTGTACATCGATAGCTGTGCAACTGGTGCTAATCTGACCACATTACCACATGACTACATCTGCTATTACCTTTATCATATACAACAAATTAGAACAAAGAGCGAACGTGAAATTCTACGTAAAAACTGGAAAAGTTTATGGCGATGCTGCGACGAGTCGTTCGAGGTGTTTTAAGTGGCGTGTGTGCTTCAAGAGCAGAAAAACATCACTGGAAACCAGAAGACCTTCAACGAATTCAACCCCCGAAAATGTCGAAACCATTCAGCGACGGTTTCGTCCGAGAACAATCCACGACGTTGCTGCCGTTATTGGCGTGTCATACGGAATAGTCAGGCGATCCTCACGTGTGATTTGAACATGCTCCGTGTTGCTGCCGTTGAGTTCGTCCCCAGGCTGCTGAACCAGGAGCAAAAGGAACATGACATCAAAGCCTGCCAAGAACTCCATCAGCATGCCGTGGAGGATCGTTAGTTTTGACTAAACTTGAGTGTACGGGTACGACACTTGGGAGCTTTCCGTAAATATGATGTCGTAGCGGATTCACATTTCCCCCTTGCACTTAATGAAAATTCCCAAAGTTTGCTGTCACTATCATTGTCTGATTTTGTAAAATGATTGGAGTGGTGTAACAGTCTAGAACCCTATGAAGTGACCCGCCTTTCGTATGACCTTTGACCCCCTTAGGTGCGCGGCGCCCCTGCCATCGCCATTGTGGGCTGCCTGAGCTTGGCAGTGGAGCTTCGCGCGGGTGCCGGAGGCGATGACCCCGTGTCGTTCATCAGGGAGTCTCTGTGTCACCTGACCTCGGCGCGGCCCACCGCCGTCAATATGGGGCGAGCGGCGCGAGAGCTGATGGAGTTCACCGAGAACGAGAGCATGGAGAAGGCCGGAGAGCAGCTCAGAGAATGGTACCATCAAATACTGTGTGTGTGTGTGTGTCTGTGCAGCTAGAGCCACAACGTCCTGTGCTACATTTAGCTCATCATCACTTTTGTCACAATGATGTTACTCTAACGTGTTTCTCTCTTGGCTCCGCCCCCTGCAGTGTAATTGTTTGGATTGAGAAGATGCTGGAACGAGATGTGAATGATAACCGCAAGATCGGTAACTATGGCGCCCAGCACATCCTGTCCGGTGTACCGAGAGACTCCGTCACCGTCCTCACACACTGCAACACGGGCAGCCTGGCCACCGCCGGATACGGCACCGCACTCGGTGTGTCTCTCATATGCGTCTCTCTGTCTGCCTGTGTTTCTCGTTGTGTGCGTCTGTCTCTGCCTGTCTCCCTGCCTCTGTCTGTCTTCCTGTCTGAGTGTGTCTCAGTGTGTCTGACTGTTTCAATGTGTCCCACTCTCTTTTTCTGTGTCTCTCTGTTTGCCTCTGTGTGTCTGTCCTTCGCTGTCCCTCTCTGTCCGAGTGTGTCCTTCGCTGTCCCTCTCTGTCCGAGTGTGTCCTTCGCTGTCCCTCTCTGTCCGAGTGTGTCCTTCGCTGTCTCTGCCTGTCTTTCGCTGTTCTTTGTCTGGGTGTGTTTTTCGCTTTCTCTCTGTCTCGATCTGAATGTATGTCTCACTGAGGCATAGAATACTGGTCATACAATGCAGGTGATAACGTGTGTGTGTGTGTGTGTGTGTGTGTGTGTGTGTGTAGGTGTGGTGCGGTCGCTGCACGCTCTGGGGCGTCTGAAGCGAGTGTTTTGTACAGAGACGAGGCCGTATAACCAGGGCGCTCGACTCACAGCGTACGAGGCCGTGGCCGAGGGCTTCCCCGCTACACTCATCACAGACAGCATGGCCGCTCTCACCATGAGGGAGAAAGGCATCGCAGGTGTGTGTGTGTTTTAGTATTTCACCTTAAATCGAAATATAAAACTCAGCTGTTATCTCAATAAAATGTAAAGGTTTTTTTAAAAATAATTGTATGATCATTCCATAAAGCCCCACCTCTTTCCAACAAACTGTCTTTGTGTGTGTGTGTGTGTGTGTGTGTGTGTGTGTGTGTACGTGTAGCCGTCGTCGTCGGCGCAGACCGAGTCGTCGCTAACGGTGACACGGCGAACAAAGTGGGCACGTACCAGCTGGCCATTGCTGCAAAGCATCATGGGATACCGTTTTACGTGGCAGCCCCGAGTACATCATGTGACCTGAGTCTGGAGACTGGGAGAGACATCGTGATCGAGGAGAGACCGGCGGAGGAGCTCACCAGCATCAACGGGGTCCCGGTCGCTGCTCCAGGTGTGTGTGTGTGTGTGTGTGAGAGGGAGCTGAAACTGCACTGAGCTGTCTTTTAATTAAACATGTTTGATGTGTGTGGGTGTGTGAGGCAGCGGTTTAATTAAAGGCAGGCTGTGAAGTAGCTGTGTGTGTGTGTGTGTGTGTGTGTGTGTGTGTGTGTGTGTGTGTGTGAGAGAGAGCGAGCTCTGGGGGAGAAGAGGCTCAGAGCAGATTGACACTGATCTGAGATCAGTCAGTGTGTGTTGTAATAAATGTAATAACCACACACACACACACACACACACACACACACTCCAGATCTTCTTAATGGCTTTATAGAAGGATTTCTGTGTGAAAGTACCCCTCTGTCTCTCTGTCCTTGGCGTCTCTGCAGGTATCGACGTGTGGAACCCGGCGTTCGATGTCACTCCTCATCAGCTGATCACGGGTGGTATCATCACCGAGCTCGGTGTGTTTCTGCCGTCTGAGCTGCAGGCCGCTCTCACCGGCCGCCTCACCGCGCTGTAGAGTCCACATCGCCCCCTGCAGTGCACAGTGTGTTACTGCACCTTCATTAACGCCCTTCAGCTCACACCCTCATTCCCATTTCTTCACACAAGGGGGGTGGGATCTCACCTAGGTTAAAAATACCCGCGCACACACACACACACACACACACACACACACACACAAACGGGCAGGTAGAGTGATGTGAAAATTATAACAGATACATTTATATACATTCTCGCAGTTGTACATCAACCTGTAAATCACATTCGCACATCACCATGCACACACACACACACACACACACACTGCGCTGTTTGTGTGTGTGAGAGAGAGAGAGATTACGCTGTAAATGCCCTCCCTTCCCTTTTCCCCATACCTGCTCAGCTCCAGTCCTTACTGATCGGTGTGTCACGGAGCGCGGCTCTCCCGAAGGCCAACGTGTTTATTAATAGACGTTTTGAGAAATCACAACCTAAACTAATTTCAGTTCTGCGTTTGTCTTAACTCGTTAATTAACAGATTAGCGTAGAATCCGAATTTTAGCTCCGTAAAATAAGGGCTACAGCTGAAGACAAGGACCTTTTGGCTCATCAGTTAGATATTACAATGTTAAATTAACATTTCTATCTTTTTTTTTTTTTTTTTTTTAAAGATACAGCTGTACCTCGGCATACAGATTTAATCCGTTCCAGAGGCGAGTTCTTGAGGTGAAATTTTATTATTCCAAAACGCGTTGTCCCATCAGAAATACGAAATGCAGATAATCAGCATCCCGACAAAATATTACCAATGTTACAGAATTCCAACACTATAATCATATTTTTGCATATAAAAACAAGCAAAACATTTATAGAAGACGTGTAAATTAAGTAAAATATTAAATAAATACATTAAACCTCACTTAACCTTAGTTTATGATTCCTCTCGGCACCGGCTGCTTTAGAAACCAAACTGAACGCGGCTCCGTTTTCGTCTTGCTACCGTCCGTGATAACATTGTTGGGACCCCACGGTGCTACGTCTTCACTAATTCGTACACAAGATGGCAAAAAAAATAAAAGTATAGACCCTTTATTTGACCTTCCACTGACGCAAGCAAACAATTTCCAAACGGCTCCCGAACATACGCGCGACTTTGCCGGTGTTCGGTTCGGTCGCTAAAAAGACTTCGTTTGTTGAGGCAAAATTTTTGTTCTTGAGGCAAGAATTGTTAAGGCGGGACGAACGCGGAGGGACCTCTGTGTATAAAAACACATACACATGTATGTATAGTAGTTCTAACTTGGTTTAGTCTACTAAGCCTGATATCAAAAGTAATATAATGAGTAATTAAAAGTAAAGTGGCTGCTGATCGCATCGGTGTTGCACTCGAAAGTCAAAAGTCTGGACACAGAGGTTTTTAAAAAGTTTTTTTTAATGATTTATTTTCTTCATTCCAGAACAGTACTGGTACACGAAGAAGGTTAGTGTGTATTTTATGGATCGACACCTTCAGTATTATATTATAATGTAGAAAGAATTCAAAATTAGGGAAGACCATGGAGGTAGATAGTGTGTCCAAACTTTTGACTGGTAGTGTAAAAAAAAAGGAAAACATCAATTACATTCTCTAGCAGTCTTATGGTTTCGGCATCAAGGCTGACACAAAACAGCAACTTGTCCAGGAACTGCCGTCGTTCTCGGTTCCACAAAGATCCAGGATCCACAGAGCTTCGTTTTCTACCCAGCGTGGAACTGATGTATGAAGCGCTAATTGGAAAATGTGCTTTTTTTTTTTTTTTTTTTTTTTTATAATTAAAAACTGATCACTGCTGTTTGTTGTGTTGAGAGAGTTTTCAAACCTTTTTTTCAATAAAATTAACTGAAAAAAATACTTAGGAAATATTTCATTTTGAAATGGATAAAACACGTTCGACTTGAACACAATAAGACGGTTAATGTGTGTTAACAATGAATTAGGAAATATAGGACCCTGCGAACGACTCGCTTAAACACTTTCTTCTTTGACTGTCGGCAAATATTTAACGTTACCGTACGTTGCCCGTCAATCACTTCTGAACGCAAAACAGAGATTACCCAGAATGCCATTGTAGGGATTATTTTTTGAGCTAGTATTGCCTGCAGCTGAAATTTAAAGCAGACCTACTGTGGCTTCTCACGGTCACGCTAACAC
Source organism: Dolichallabes microphthalmus (assembly GCA_026413445.1). Lineage (NCBI taxonomy): Eukaryota > Metazoa > Chordata > Actinopteri > Siluriformes > Clariidae > Dolichallabes > Dolichallabes microphthalmus. The sequence goes on along the minus strand of JAOTQY010000025.1, from coordinate 12,681,457 downwards.
GGTTATATAAGACGAGCCGATTTGTAAGATTGTTAAACCGAACCTAAATGGACAAATAGCTAGCGGTAGTCATAGCTGGAGTGACTAAACGGTGCTATGGAGCTAGACGTTACACTATACCTCACTAGATTACCCAGAATCCTTTGTTCCTGCGGCTTCTAATTGTGTTTTTGTTGAAGTGCTAAGTGCTACGTGAAGTCTCATTTTACCAGTGTAAGAGGAATCTCACAGTCCAGTCAGGGCCTTCACTCCGTGTGTTCAGGACATGAACGAAGCTGATGTTGTATGACTAGCATGCACTTATACGTGGTTACGGTAAGTGTGGACGCAGAGTGATGGTGAAAATCTGACCAATCAATTGAGAATGTCAACATTTACCTCAGATCTGGTGAGAACTGCCTTAGAAAACCCTTTATTTCACTAATAAATATCTTTAGCTTTAGTAGCTAACCAGAGCACTACTTAGTTTGACGTCTTAAAGGGGAAAGAGGTCAACGAATTGTGCAGTTTGGTACTAAATACAGTCGTGTTGAAGTTAGTGCCCTCTCTTTACAACCTCAAAACATTTTTTTTACCGTACCGTTATTTATTTAACAAAAGATAAGCCAAAAAGAAATAAGTGGTGTGCAATACTACATCCCCCCCCTCCCCCCAATTCAATAGCTTGTACATCCACCTTTAGCAGCAATAAGCTGAAGTAATCAGTTCCTGACTCGCACTTTGTTTTGGTCCACTCTTCTTTATTAAAAAGGCTTCAGTTCATTGAGGTTTTTGGGCGTTCGTTTATTTACAGCTCTCATAAGGTCCTGCCGCAGCATTTCGAATTGGGTTGACGTCTAGACTTTGACAAGGCCATTCCAAAACCATTCTGATGTAGATTTAAGGCCAAACGGTTCAGTCATCTTCTAGTTGTGCTGTCATAGACTTTAACATGTTTAGTGAAGCCTGTAGGGTCTGAGGCGTAGCTCTGTTGTTTTTTTTTTTTTTTTTAATCTCTCTGAGCACTGCGCGGTCTGACCTTTGGGTGAATGTGCTGGGACGTCCATTCTGGGACCATCTTGAATGGTTTCCACTTGTGGATAATCTTTCTCACTGTGAAACGTTGGATTTCAAATTGTGTGGAAATGGTTTTATAAAGCCCTTCCTGAAGTAAAAGCCCTTTTACTTCTCTAAGACCACTGCTTACGCCTTTCCCTCTAGGCTTCTTTGCCAAGAAACTGCCGAAACGTCTGCCTTTACAGAGGTCTGCACACCTGCTGATGATCAATATAAATACAGAGCTGATTAATGATCAGTAGCGCCTGCAACTTACCCTCTTAAATCCTGTTAAAAAAAATCCAGTAAAGGCGTTCTTGGTACTGACCACTTGATCCTTTTTTTTTTTTTTGGTTTATTTTTTGTTAAACAGCCACAGTAAAAGAGTTATGTTGTTCACCTGTGGTTACATTGGCGTAACACTAAGACCTGCTACAATCAGGTGACTGTTTTTACACACACACACACACACACAAAAAAAGAATTAAAAGAGGGTCCACTAACTTTTACACGACTATACTACAATTACAACATTTAAAAGGAGCAAATATTACGAGGTGATTAGCATGAGGTAATTCGTTCAAACTGAAGAAATTGAAATGAATTTGAATATTTAGTGAACGTAACAGATGTTCGAAGCTATTACTTTTGCCAATAAGTGTGGTCATGCTATCTAGCAACATTCGCTTGCGTTCACTTTAAGGCGAGAACCGGTAGCCAGACGAGCTCAGCGATCCTGACGGTGTCTCCGTGTTCTTGAACATGGAGACGCCGGATCTCTTCACTGCCACCAGCAGAAATGTTTGTCCGTGTCCCTTTACCATCGCCGTTCCTCTTTAGCGTAGCAGCAAGGAGATTGTAGGGTTCAGGAAATTACCAAAACAGTGATGAAAGATTTTTTTTTTTTTTTTTTTTAGGGTTGCTTTCATTTTTCTTATGATTTGTTTTGGGGAAGTTCCTGGGTGGTCCGTGCTGTTCTGCATTCTCAACATTATCAAGCAATAATTTAAACCTTTTGTTTTTCTTCTTTTTCCCTTATGTATAACAGACTCACAATGTAGCTGGCTAGTTAGTCGCTAAAAGTCATATGTCTGGACAATGTGAAGGGGGAAGAAAGCAAGACAAATAAATTGGGGATATTAACATTTTCCTCAGATGAGTCCATGAATTATTAATTTTTGTAGGTTCTGCCTATTTTTTTTTTTCCTTAAAGGTCTTTTTTTTTTTTTTTTTTTTTTTTTTGTGGATGGTGTGTCTGGAAAGGAAATGTAGCAGCATGATGATGAATTAGTCCAAACCTCCATGTGTGTAAGTCACTTGTATAGCTTGTATCATCATCATCATCATCATCATCATCATCAGAAAACGTCTGGATTCAGTTTCCTAAAAAGTGTTCAAATCAGAGAACGTGATCCCTGAGCTGACGGTTCTACACTATGTTGTGGTTTTAATGTGTTTGGGTGTCTGTTTATTTTATATATATATTTTTTATTTTGTATGACAAATAGAACTGTAGCAAATCTGTGACCAGCCATCTAGTGATGACTTGAATTCATTCTGTTGGAAGGTATAAGGTTTGTATATTTCATGCTCAGTATTGTTTAGTTGATTTTAAGGTTATACAGTATACATGCACACCATGTTGCCTGGTTCTAGGTTCTCATACCTTGTAGGTACAGTATACTTATTAGGGGTGTAACGGTATGCAAAAGTCACGGTTCGGTGCGTTTTCGGTACGGTGATGTGGGATTTAAAAAAAAAAAAAAAAGAAGTTAGACAAACTTAACAAATGCACTTAACGGTCAATACCTTTCTTTTTAATTTTCTTTTTTCAATATAGATTTTTATTTAATTAGTGCAAATAAGGTAAAACAAATGAACAATTTGCTCTGCAAAAATACTACTGCACATAAAGTGACATCAAATCAACATGTCTGCTCCCAGCATGAGAAATCCAAAACTTCCTAAAGCTTCAGTCGAGTTACAGGACAAGTATATCAATTTAAATAAATTTTTGTTTAGTGAGGAATTTTTTTGTAAAACCCATCAATCACCATGATGAAACTGTCTCTCATGAAGACCTTCACAGGAATGTAAGACCAAAACTCACCTCTGCTGCAGAGGAGTTTCAAGAAGTTCATTTAGAGCCTCAGAAATCACCAATTAAACAGATCATAATTTACAGATCATAAGCAGCAGATGCATCTCAATATCAACTGTTCAAAGGAGATTATTGTGCATTTTTTTTGATAACTGCTTTCAGTATTGTTTTATAGTTATAAAGAAATAAAAATCTGGAATGACCATGGAGTTATAAGAGGTGTACAAACTCGTACCACTTTGACTGGTAGGGTTGGATCACTCGAAACACCCGCTTGTGTTGAACAAGCTGAAATCGGTAATGACGTAAATCCACATAGACATACCAGCTTTAGGGTGGGACACTGAATTGTCTTTTTGACTTGTTAACTGGTGAATATCTGGAGTGATATTTGAACCT